>JAHPZR010022547.1:20000-23955 GCA_019787425.1 Platygyra sinensis | reverse complement strand
CCCTTCTCGAGCATCTCAACACAAAAGACCAACAGCCAGTGTATCAGTTTTGGCATCTTTATGAACAAGAGAAGGAGTCTGGGGACTCAAGCAGGGATCCAATCAGGGGGTGGGGGGGGGGGGGGAGGTTAAATCAAACTAGAATGAGCAAATGAGAAACAATCAGATGGGAGCTGATGTCAACAAACAACTGATCTGGAGTCAGTTCAGAGGGCCTAGAGCAAATTAAGTGATTGCTAGTGAATACCAACATCATCAATTATTGTACATTAGTTTTCTTAGTTAGTTGTTATAGTTATTTTTATCTTATTTTTGCTATTCACATAGTTGTACAGCGCTGTGAACTCTAGCATGGGCGCTATAAAGTCTTACATATTATTATTACTATTATTATTATTATTATTATTATTATTATTATTATTACATCAGATCTCTAACTCTTTTCTGATTGGCAGAGTGCATACAGTGAATTTTCGAAATCAGTGCCCATGACATCATAACTGAAGATTACACAATTAATTTAATATGACAAGGAGGGGGGATGAAGATATTGAGGGGGGGCTCCAAAAATTTTTACACATCTGAAGGGGGGGCTCCGTAAAAATTGTTGGGCCAGGAGAGGGGATCTGAAATTTTTACTTCCAAAAGGGGGGGTGGGGGGGGGGGGGGGCTCCTAAAAATTTGAACCGCTAGCGAGGGGGGATGCTAAAATTTCAAGCTTCGGGTTACCGTGTTGGAATTAAATTCTAGGATGCTGTATATAAATGATCTTGTTTGGCAAATGGTTGTTTTCTTCTCACATCACGAAACAGTGGGAGTCGTGTTAAGCCTGTCTTCTCTACCATTTCCAACTGCCCCGATCTCTAACACGGACCTGACATCACTGAGTGCGATATTGCGCTTATTCTACGTGAATTTAAGCGGCTGACTCTGTCCTTGATTAGGTTCATCAGCGGCGAAACAACGATTACAGTGTTCTTCTCACGAGTTGAATCCACACAAGAATACACAATAGGCTGCAAAGCCTGAAATACAACAGAGTTTCCAATTCCAGCTGAAGATTCACAAAAACATCGCTCGTCGGTTCAAAAACAACTCGCAAATTAAGGCTTCCTCTTGATGCTTATTGAGGCTATCAAACCCGAAAACTTCCCTGAACTCATCCTCTGCAATTTTTTAACACGCGTTTCCGAGAGCTCCACGCACGATCTCTGTGTGTTACCTCTTCAGATATGCAAGGTGAAATCTAGTTGGTTTTTGAGCGCTGACGTCACGGAAATCGTTCTCGTGGCTCGAGTTCGCAGACGTTATTAATATTTTCGGCGGAGACAACCGACAGCCGGAAATACGTCTGCATTCGCAGGCTATTAAATATCAGGCCGCGAGTTTCAGTTAATCATGGATGAATTTTCACAGTATAACGTGCTAAAAGAAGCTGTAAGAGCAAAACTGACTAAAAATCTGTCTCAGCCAGACATTGAGAAGATAAAAAAAGATGTCCGAAGCGAGACGGAGGCAGAGTTTCGAAAAAAAGTAACTGCTCTCGTCGCCAGTTCGAATTAACTGTTGAAAATTCACGGCTTTATCTGCATATCATTAAGACATGATTGTTTGTTTCCACTTGGCCACGCTTCTTGTCAATGAATACATATTGCTTCACGCCCGAGTGGCAGAGACACGTGCGGGATATTACACGTGAATGAATGATTTGCCAGTAATCGGATACCCATGTTATCCACAAAGAACTCTGGGATCGCCAGGGGGCAAACATTGCTGGTCGCTAGAAGGAAATGTATGGCGAAAAGCAGTTCCACGTCCAAAACAAGGGATTTTGGAGAGGGATCAACCCTTTTTCTCGCCGTAGTTTTATCGCAAATGGACTTGGGGAATGTTGATATGCGGAATATGTAAGTAGTTGTCTGAATAACCGTGAAATATGTGATAAAATCTACCGATAAACTTCTTTGCTTGCGTGAGGTTTATTGCGAAATTTACATCGGGTAATGGTCTAAAATATCACAAGATTAGGTTTAAATCGAGAGGAAATAACCTAATAGAGCTTTTTCAGTTGTGTACAGGCTCCTTGTGCCGTATTTTTAAGTTAGGTGACATATAATATTGGAATTATGCCCGGTGACCGACTGTGTAGGGTATCCTTGAGCCCCAAAAGTAAACATTGCAGGTTACGCAGGATTTTAGTCATAAAGTATCGTGCACGAAAATTTCTCCAGGTATTTTTCGATATTCACAGCCTATTTGGAAGGTGATTTGTACTTTATAGATTAGGTGTAAAAGAAGGTCCTCTTATCCATCTTCTTCAAACCCTCTTACGAAGTCTGCGTGCATGATCAGACGAAACCGGTCGGAGAAAATAAGTTGACAAGATCTGTTGCTGTGTGCTCACTAATACTTATCTAAAAAGAGTTGCATTGCTTCTTTGTTGTGATCTATGAACATGAATCAGTGATCATAAACGGTTTAGGAGTAAACCACTTTTTCTGTGACGTCGAGAAGGTGCAAATCGGTCACTTATATAAGCAGCGATGCACAATAGTGCCCGTGATCTTGCTTTTCTTAACATGTTCATTCACAGAGTTCGAAGAGTAGCGGCTGAAAAACCTCCGTTTTTTTTTTCAATCAAAGCAGAACTTAACCTATGGATTTCTTCATGTTTCTCATCGCTCATTTCATCCCTCCAAAGAGCAATAGCGGGATAGAAACGGTTTCCGTCTCCTCTGACAACAACTTCGCTCCTTTGGGGAGGTACATTTCCAGAAGCCATAATTTGTTTATAAAAGCAGTAACTAATAAGAAAACAGGCTGTACACACGTAAATTGAAACTGAAAAGGCTTTATTGGGTTATTTACTCTCGATTTAAACCTAATCTTGTGATGTTTTAGACCATTACACGATGTCAATTTCGAAATAAACATGACGCAAGCAAAGAAATTTATCGGTAGATTTTATCACATATTTCGCGGTTATTCAAACTACATATTCCGCATATCAACATATCCCAAGTCCATTTGCGATCAAACTACGAGAAAAAAAGTGTTGATCTTTCTCCAAAATCCCTTTTTTTGGACGTGGAACAGCTTTTCGCCATACATTTCCTTCTAGCCACAAGCAATGTTTGCCCCCTGGCGATCCCAGAGTTCTTTGCGCATAGCATTGTATCCGGTTACTGGCAAATCATTCATTGGCTGCGTGCTTCTAGAAAGTTCTCTGCCGTAATAAAGTTTGACACACACAAAATTACAATTCATTTGCTGCGTTCTTCGAGAGAGTACAGATGGCGAACTTATGCTTCTGAAAACAAGATTTTGGCCTGAAATAGCGGCCTTTTTGAAGACAGTGCGGCCGTTTGTTAAGACAAGATCTTTTTTTGTCGAACGAACAGTGAATTTTCACGTCGTAAGTAAGTTTTGTGTTAAAGCCGTAAGTCAAAATTTTGCTGTATTGTTAATGACTTATCACGCCCGAGTGGCAGAGACACATGCGGGATATTGCACGTGAATTGGCTGCGTGCATGGCTCACGTGTAAATATTGCTATCTCGTATTTCTAGAAAGTTCTCTGCCGTAATAAAGTATGACACACACAAAATTACAATTCATTTGCTGCGTTCTTCGAGAGAGTACAAATGGCGAACTTATGCTTCTGAAAACAAGATTTTGGCCTGAAATAGCGGCCTTTTTTGAAGACAGTGCCGCCGTTTGTTAAGACAAGATCTTTTTTTGTCGAACTAACAGTGAATTTTCACGTCGTAAGTAAGTTTTGTGTTTAAGCCGTAAGTCAAAATTTTGCTGTATTGTTAATGACTTATCACGCCCGAGTGGCAGAGACACATGCGGGATATTACACGTGAATTGGCTGCGTGCATGGCTCACGTGTAAATATTGCTATCTCGTATTTCTAGAAAGTTCTCTGCCGTAATAAAGTATGACACACACAA
>JAHPZR010022547.1:5000-15000 GCA_019787425.1 Platygyra sinensis | reverse complement strand
TGAATATTCCTCGTTCTTTAAAATGGCACCCACAAACATAAGTATAGAACTAGGACAGTTGTTTTTTGAATTCACCGCATCAAGTACAAATCAAATCGACTGACTCCGACATCGCACATCAGGTAGGTGAATCAATCGATTGTCATAGTACGCAGTTTAAGACATAGGTGAACTTACAAATTGGACGTACACTGAAGGCGAATCGACTCTAGACGTAGGCGAACAGACCGTAATTCGTTTAATGTGTACACTATGCCCTGGCAAAATTTCGTACCTGGTTTCCCAGAGGAGGTTGGCCACGCGCCGAACTGCATTATGGGTCAATATTACAATATGCTTCAGTTGACACGATCTCTCGTGCTGTTCGGACCTCTGGGGAGGCAACCGAAGATCCGTTAAAATCGGAATTTCTTTCTTCTTTTTGATGTTAATGCTGAACGTTAAATGTTATTCTGCTACAAAATTGTTCGGATTACCTTACCAACACATGATGATCGGCGAAGACGATAAAAACGCGAGTGTTTTTACGATCGAGTCCCAGAGTGAAGACGAGTCCACGCTTGATCGATCTGACAAATTTATCCTACGCACGCCGATGGATATATGCAGCTATTTCCTCGATATATCCTGCCACTTTTTAACGTTTATCGATACGCGAATTATTGTGCTTCCCGAGAAATGCAGCTTTGCGCTTCTCAGCCTATAATATGAGCAAACGAAACCTTGAATGCGATTTCTTCTGGCCGTGTGTTATTGTTTACATTTTTGCTTATGGCTCGAAAATTGTACTTAATTCGTTTACAGGGAACTGAAGAGATATAGTTTATTTACTCGAAACTTGTCGGAATTTTTGTATACTGTGTCAACACATGTCGTATATGTACCATAGCCTGAGACTATATTGCAGTGCCTTATTGTACTACCGAAAAATGGTCTGTGCACCCTTTTCAGTCTTACTGGTATAATTTGGAGTACTCAGCAAAAATTTCCTATTTTATATAGCCAGTTAGTTGACAATTTATGTGATAAAGAGAAAGTCCAATTTGATGAACAAACTTAGAAAGCACTCTACCTAGGACAAGCAGGCATCCCAAAAGTGTAATCCTTGATATTTATGAGCAGAAGACATTTTCCCAATGATGAGGGTATTATAATTTTGTCACAAGGAATGGTTGGTTATTAGTGTATCACTACATGCATTCAATTATCAGTACACTGCAATTATACATCTTTCAGTCGCTAAAAAATGAGATAATATTTTTGTATTGCAAATTGAGACTAGGCAGCCATACCACACCAAAGTCCTCAAATGGTCACTTCTATTCTAAATGAAAATCCTGGTCTGTCCCTGGAGAGAGTAGTGTATCAAATAAGAAATTTGCTGAGAAATTTCCAAGTCCATAAATCCACACTTACCCAAACAAGGATAAAAGGTTTTAAGATTTACACAGTATCTCAAAAAATAAATCCTTGAGTTGACTATTATTTTAGAAACCAGTTATCTTGCCTTTAAAAAATTGGGTTGTCATTGCAGAAAATTATCTCCTGATGCCCCTTCTCGAGCATCTCAACACAAAAGACCAACAGCCAGTGTATCAGTTTTGGCATCTTTATGAACAAGAGAAGGAGTCTGGGGACTCAAGCAGGGATCCAATCAGGGGGGTGGGGGGGGGGGAGGAGGTTAAATCAAACTAGAATGAGCAAATGAGAAACAATCAGATGGGAGCTGATGTCAACAAACAACTGATCTGGAGTCAGTTCAGAGGGCCTAGAGCAAATTAAGTGATTGCTAGTGAATACCACCATCATCAATTATTGTACATTAGTTTTCTTAGTTAGTTGTTATAGTTATTTTTATCTTAGTTTTGCTATTCACATAGTTGTACAGCGCTGTGAACTCTAGCATGGGCGCTATAAAAGTCTTACATATTATTATTACTATTATTATTATTATTATTATTATTATTATTATTATTACATCAGATCTCTAACTCTTTTCTGATTGGCAGAGTGCATACAGTGAATTTTCGAAATCAGTGCCCATGACATCATAACTGAAGATTACACAATATAATTTTAATATGACAAGGAGGGGGGATGAAGATATTGAGGGGGGGCTCCAAAAATTTTTACACATCTGAAGGGGGGGCTCCGTAAAAATTGTTGGGCCAGGAGAGGGGATCTGAAATTTTTACTTCCAAAAGGGGGGGGGGGGGGGGGGGGCTCCTAAAAATTTGAACCGCTAGCGAGGGGGGATGCTAAAATTTCAAGCTTCGAGTTTCAAAATCTTCATCCCCCCCCCCCCCCTTGTCATATTAAATGAACTTTCCCTTATGTCAAGGACTTTCATGGTCACAGGTAATTATGTCGAGTTTTGCACGCTTTGTGTTGCTTCCCATCATTGTAGAAGCAAAAACATGAAACAATTATTCAACTCGGTTTTTGTGATATCCAGAATAATCTTTATTAGTAAATTCTCAGCTCCAACTATTGCATTTCTAGCTATTTGATTGGCTAAAAAACTCCGACTATGAGCCAATAGTCCGAGTTTTACGTCATATGGAAAATAGTGCGCCAAGTTTAACATTTTTCGCTTTGTAAAATTGTGGAAATAAAAATCGGCGGCAAAACCCGGTTTGAGAATTTACTAAAACAATTATTCCATTCGCCCTTGTTGGATATGAAGTGATTATAACCAACTCGCGCTATGCGCTCGTTGGTTATTCTATCACTTCATATCCAACGCGGGCTCATGGAATAATTGTTATATAATCTTTGTCGAGTAAGGGTTATCAGCCTCGGCATTCGGCTTTGGCTGATAACCCTTACCTCGACCTGATTATTCTAGATATCATAAAAACCTCATCCAATAATTGTTTATAATCATTCAGTAATTCTGCACAACCAGGCCTAGTACCAAAATGAGATAGGTGCTATGTATGTTGACTGCGTCATGTGGTTTTACCATGTGCTTTGGCCAAGAAGTGTGTATTTCAGTATTGGCCATTAAACTATGTTAGTTGCTTTACATGGTGTCTAGTGGGTTATTTATCTCCCCAAACACCACACTAGGTACATAACATTTGCACATAGGCAAAACAGGTGACAACAAACAAAAAGCTGTACATTACAGAAACAAAGGTATCTTTTTTATTGAACTTTACTATCAACATTATATTACAGCCTAAACCTGACAGTCACGAAATGCATGATAGACACAACTATATGCTAAAATTACAACATTTTGCAGAAAAGATTTCCAAAACATGAAAGTAAAAAATTAATATTTGAACCTTTTTTCTCCTCATAAAGGCAAATTCATCAAGCATACTCAAAGCCACCACATTGTAGAGACAGCATATGAAGATGACTCTCTGTTTTCATTACACAGCTCCTGGTTATAACACCAGTTATTAATATCCACCAGGAAATCAATATTTGTGTCTACTCTGATCTCTGCTGAGAACAACAATTACAAAGAAATATTGAACTATGCCCAGATAAATGATGCAATAAAATTACAAGGAGCCTATTGACCTTGAATCTGCTTGAATATAAATAATTCAAGGCGTTTTATAGCCTCGATAAATAACATTAATCTGTAAAAATACAGCAATCTATTAAGTACCAGACGTAAAACTAATAACATTAATGTAACATTACAACGGCAAAAAATAAATCGAGTTAAACAGATGCAAATAAAATGAAAACAACTAGGTTTCCCTTCGTGTTTGGTGACAGTGCTGTCTTGATTACCGCCAAAAAAATGTCAAACTTTAGACGAATATAGCGAGAAAACGGTAAGGGGTGCGATGGGGTGCGACGTCTTAGAAATAAACTATAACTATTCTAGAATACGATGATACATTTTTCTTGGTTGAAAACTCCATTGTTTCGGAGCAAGAAATGGTTGATTATGCACACCGTAAATCGTGACCACGATCCGCCATTTTTGACTCGCCTACAGTTGAATCCCAATAGTGGCAAGAAAGTTCGACAAATTGGCCGAAAAAAGCGACACACTAAACTTTAGATCCTTACCTTTCTTTTCCTTTAAGCAATTAGATCACCAAACTCGTTAATGCCGAGAAAACACGCAAAGAAATCCTCTTCATCCCTCGAGCGACGATTTCTTCCAAATCGACTCCCAAGAAAATACGCGCTCCTGATTGGTTAATTGCCTCTACCATAATGCAGTTCGGCGCGTGTCCAACCTCCTCTGCTGGTTTCCGGTGATCCGCTGTTTACTACTTGTCGGATGAATGATTTGAGGACGGAATTCAATTCTCGAAATTCAGTTTATAACATTTCGCGTTTTACAGCTCTTAAAATGAGCGGCATTGTTGTCTACTGTTGATGAAAAGCATTTATTTGATTAAAGTTGAGTGAAAGTTTACTCCAGCCAACCCGTGTTGTTATAAACCTTATCAAACAAAATATCCCCGCATTTGATTTCACGACACTCGTTGGCAACGCTGTTTTATCGGCCAGTCCAGCTCAACAGAGCTAGCGGTTTTGTGAATATCCGAAAAACTGATTTTTGATATGGGAATCGGTTTTAACTTATGAAACTACAGTTACTCTACTACAATTTAACGTATAGAAATAAGGATGTTTCCGGTGTTCTTGCTGCTCAAAATTCACCTCGAAGATGAATCTTCCATGACCAAAATTTGCTTCATTTGACCATAGCGTGACATCAGTTTGTCACGAACTATCATCCGACTCGAAAATAATATATTGATATTTTTCATAACTTTATATATTTGGTTTAGAAGCTGTGACAGTGAGAAAGATGTCTTTTGCCATTTTTGTCTTGCAGATGCAGCTGTTTTAAAGTATGTGGCTAAGCATGGCATATTATGGAAACTCATTTGTACAAACTAAGATAATAAAAATGTAGGTTTCCTCAACAGTTTCCCTTAAATTTGTACAGGTGTGGAAAATACTTTTTGTCAGTCACTTGTCATTAGGCTTTTGGTACATTATGTTTTTATTTTCCCACGAAAATGCTCCACCTTAATGCTTCAATTTTCCACTGAAATGCTCGGTTTCAACCAAAAATGTCACTAAAATGTTTGGTTTATGCTCATACATAGGGGTTTTAAATTTTCAAAATAATTTTAACGTCTCAACACAATTAACAGTTCAGAGTGCTTAACAAGAACGTATACTTATTATAACAAGTTAACAACAACACATGTAAAAGTTTTAATACACCAGAAGATAATCTCTAGTTGTTCCTGTTAATCCATTGTCCCCTCTTCGGTTGATACTCTTTAAGATAAAGAGGGTTAAGCTTAGTCCTTCATTTTCCTTGAAAACGGACTATTTGTTGATTGCTCTAGATTCTGTGGAACGAATATATTGAAAAGAATATATATAGGAGATTGAGATTGACGATTCTATTAAAGTAAAAGAAATGTCTGGAAGTAAAGTTGTTTGGTTCATACGTGTGTTAGTGGGCCGCAAAAGGAAACTGTCCATTTCCTTTTACTTTTGTTTATACCTGCGAGTTTCTTGACAATACCAGCTACGAGGAATTTTTATTAGTTTGTTACTAAGTAGAATAGTCACGTTTTAGTCGAGGGTAGGCGCTCCGTGATCATGGGAAAAACTATATGGGATCAGTGAAACTAGGTCACGATTTTTTCAAGAGTATTAACTTAACTAAGGCCCGTTTCACACGCCGTGCTTAAGTCGTAGCGACCGAACTCAATTCATTTATTTGGTACGACTTTGGCGCGGCTCGTAGCAACGGCGTTTTGAAAACCATTTAAGAATTAGGTTCGAACTCTGCCCCGCCCTGACAGCACGGCAAGCTCTGTCGTGCTAACCCGAACTTTGGCAGGCATGGGTATTACAAACGGCGTAGCTATTGCCGTGTCCGGAGACTAAATAAGTAAATGGCACTCAAATGATCATTTTGGATTTATTCCGGTTGGGCCGCTGGTTCGTAATAATCGTCTCGCTTTGCATAAAAACACCCAGTGGAATTCCCAGTGAGTGAATTAAGCTTTGACCATGGCCTCGACGTTTGAAAAACCAAGTCGTCCGCCAATGTCGCTGCTACAGTCGAGCCAAATTGAAATTTAGGTCGCGCACGACTTGAGCACGGCGTTTTGAATACCGGTCCTTACTTTTCAATGTTCCTGTGCTTAGAAATAAGCTTTTTGCGGATTACTAGGATACGTGAAATAAGTGTTTATGTTTTTTGGGTGTCATAATTTGTTGGGTACGAATCGACCAGAGGGTTGGGTACGAACTGACCGAAAGTAGGTACGAAACAACTGACGCCTGTTGTACGAATCGTCTGGGTAAGAAACGTTCATTGGGTACGAAACGACTGGTAAGTCTTCGGTGGAGATGTTCAGTATTTTTGCGCTAATTCGCAAATTTGAAGTGGAGGAGGTCACGACTGACGGCCCGCGAAGTTGCAAGTCTTGTCTGCCTTTCTTGTGTCTAACCCAGAGCTAACCGTAACCGGCCAAAGTAATTTCGCTGTAAGACGCTTTAGACGGCCCAGGAAGGCGAAACGACTGGTAAGCAGCGCACTAACCGTAAGGCCCAACCACAGGCAGACCACTCTACATGTATGTGTTCTGGTTCAATATAGAGAATCTATGAGAGTTATGAATAAAGCTCTGAAAATTGCACATTTAAATCACATCTCGACTCGGTCTGCGGAATATCCCAATAAGTTAAATGAAACCTTAATCGACTCATGTATGGTGTTTTTTTCGCCTTCCTGGGCCGTCTAAAAGCGTCTTACCAGCGAAATAACTTTTTGCCGGTTACGGTTAGCCCTGGGTTAGACACAAGAAGGCCGGAGGCTTACCAGTCGTTTCGTACCCATGGACTGTTTCGTACCCAGACGATTCGTACACAGGGTCAGACCTTTCGTACCCACTTTCAGTCAGTTCGTACCCAACCCTCTGGTCGATTCGTACCCAACAAATTGGCGACGGATCTTGATAGATGAGTTTTTTCTCTATCTCTTCGCCGAATTTTAGTTTTCATCCCTCCAACAGTTTCTGAGAAAATCGATGCTGAAGTCACAAATACAGCTTCCTCAATATGATCGGTGCCCAAACGAATTCAAGGAATGCGGGCCGTTTCAAATCTACCAATCAGCGCTTAACTTTCCGCGGTTTTTGTGGCTTCCGGCGGGAAAACCGTCTGAAGTTGCTAACGCAACCCGTACATAAGTGAGAATAGCAAAGCGCGCGAGTGGACGTCATGACTCAGACAAACAAAACTGGAATGTTGGATGATTTTGAAGATTTCTTAAGGCAAAAGCGGCGGTGTTCCTAAAACACCTTGTGAAACAAAAATTTCGCTGATATTCCCCTGTATTCCCCTCCAGAACAAGCTTATGTCGACTGGAGTCTCGCGGGGAATTCAGTGATTTGCATTCTATTTTTAGAACTTCGCGCGCTTTGCTATTTAAAGACATTCTGCGGCTTGGCACAAACTTCTCGTGGAGTGTACCCCTGTGACAGATCGAAAATGCCTGGTTTCTATTGGTATAAATAGCTAGCCAGTGGCATGATATCCTTTTCGATCCTTACTGGTTTTGAAGCTCGACCACGTTATTTTGTGTTTCTTTGACGGCATTTTTCGAGATTTCTGATGCACTCAATGCTTGATCTGCAGTATGGCAGTCATGTCCAATACACCCGCACTGTAACGATCCGCTAAAGGCAACTTCAGATCGTTCGATTCGTACGGATCGTTAAGTGTCCTTGCGGTCCGTAGAGTAGAGTTTCAGTTCGTCCGATTCGTACGGATCGTTAAGGGCCCTTCCGATCCGTAGAGAAGAGTTTACGGATCGTATGTTGCATCTCATTAGGGAGAGAAAAAAATTCACACTTACCCGCAAGAGGCCATGTGTGTTAACGGATCGTTCGATTCGCAATTCGTGCATCTCATTAAGTCAACAGTAAACAACCTTGGAGTGCAGTCAAGTGCGATTTCTAGTTCTTGCTTGAAGAGAATATTATGTATGTGAAACAGACAAGATATATGTGTATATTCTTCGTTCTAATGTGGAAAACACCAGAAATGTTTTCTATAAAACGAGTGTGATTCGTGATACTTGCTCGAAAGGGAATATCGATCGTAGCGAGAGAATATTATGTATGTGAAACAGACAAGATATATGTATTTATTATATAAACACCAGTGAAATACCAAGTGAGCTTTCCCGCGAAAACTTTATATCTTCACACGTGAAGTAGACTGCTGGCAGTCTGTTTTTCTCTCGAAATTTCAGCAGGGATTATGAGGAGAGACTATTTACCTAAAGGAGAATGGGACGAGACATGGGCGCGGCACGTCTCGCCTTCTTCCCCACTCGGCCATACGACCCTGTCTCGCCTTCCTTCTCTACACGGCCAACGCAATTTGCGTTTCGTGATTGACTAAACGCTCGTCCTAGTGACCCTTAGAGAAAAAACCGGCTGCCAGCAGACTACACGTGAAGATAACATTTATCTTCACACGTGAAGAGTATCACCGTCGTTAAGATCGCGCCTTTGAAAGCGGCGCCTTTCACTGGTGTTATTATATAATAACAGAATATTACATGCCGCTTAGTTCGTTTTTGCAAACCCGCTCTTTAAATAGGGGTTGATGTACATCACGCACTGGCCTTGCCTGACCTAAGCCGAACAGTGGCATATACAATACGCTAAACAGTCGATAGACTTGCGCGTAGAAACTACATTTTGAATCATGTGGTGCTAGAACGACCAAAAGGAGGAATAAATCTATACATCGAGCTCGAGAAGGATAGGCTCGATCAGATAGCTGCAAGAAACATGTAGAGGTCTCCTAGAGAAATAGTATAGCTTTCTCGAGGTAACTCGCTACACGTCTTCGCAGGAGAAAAATCGTACGAAGACAAATAATACGATATCCGTGATAAGAATCTAGCCACTGCTTGCAAACTGTTCTAATCACAGCTGGGCCTGGCCTCAAAGAATATAATGCAAGTAAGAAAAACATTCACGGAGATTTTCGTATTTTGTCCCTCGAAAGCAAATACTGGTAGTTAGAGACTTGAAACAAATCTTGCAATATAAATGAGCCTAAACAATAGCAACTTCTAAAGGCAAAGATCAGAGTACACATTTGCGTACTGCGGGAGTCGTGTAGGCCTGTCACAAATTTGTAATTTCTTATTTATCGCCGAAGCAGCTTTTGGGAAAAAAAATCACTGTGGCGCGAATTTCACGATATTTATCGCGCGCCGAGAGCGAGCCCGGTCTCGGGAGGGATTCCAACCTTCGCTTCGCTTTAGGGGTAGAAAAAGCGGCTGCTCAAGAAAAGGTTTGGACTGCATCTAGGAGGCCTAAAACACTACAAAATCACAAGAAATGACAAAAGACAACATCGGTGAGTTAAAAGGAAAACTTTATTGCGAATTTCATACATTTATAATCAACAGGAATATTCTCCATACAAACTCTTATAACGAAGAATGATTACTTATTAACTTTACAACCGAACTCCCATATAGTGGATAAGGCCTGATGGTCGATCTGTTACATAATCATATCAGTTGTCGAACATTGCTTTTCTCCTCTTCGATATTAATATATTCCCAAATAGTGAGCTTGGGCTACCTGTGGTGTAATTCAAATGTTTTTACGACCAAGGCTTTGTACAACTTTTCTAAGACCTAATTGCACAACAGGTTTCTTTACTTCGTTTTCATGGAAGGGTAGGATATGCTGTTATAGGTCGTCGTTTAAGTTGGTCGTATACGACCTTTACCGTGTAGCACTCTGCTCGCGTAAAACCATGAACTCCTATTGAAGTGTCAAAAACTCTTTTTTACAACTAGTCTATCTTTCTTTGATCTGTCTTTAATTCTTCATTTGGATAAGTCAGTGTTATATAAACCAAGCTCCAAATTTCGCACAATTTTGTGGCTTTAAAAAATACTTTTATACTCTTTTTCCATTGCCCATGTGATTCTCTCTTATGTGTTCTA
>JAHPZR010022544.1:0-14500 GCA_019787425.1 Platygyra sinensis | reverse complement strand
ACAATTGCCACTGCTGCCCTGGGTAGGGGAGATAGCCGAGAAAGACTTGTCACCTACGCCCGTGTATGATGTCCCACAGTTTGCCCGAAAGAGAGCAAGAGCTTGAAAAGAAAGAATAAACGCAACACAATTACCCGGCTCTGTTGTCATAGTCTTCACATCAGCCTAATCATTTATACTAAATCGGCGAAAGGAGTGAAGAAAGAGTATCGAGCCATGAACGGACTAAACTATGAAATTAAAGGACATATAAAAAAAAAACGATATAAATAACCAATCTTCATCCACGGCTCTATGTTTAAGTCTACTTGTCCCAGTCCCTGGTGGTCCACTCCACGAGTCCTTCTGCGGACATACGATCTACAATTTCCCCCCCTGGTCGCTGTCACAGCATTCTACCATCGCTCACGAGCAAGAGCGTAATGAAGGTTTACATGACTCCTCCATAAATGACAAGCTTAAACTGGTACAAGAATAACTCCGAGCTGGTTGTCGCAGCACAACATCACACGACAGCCGAAAATGCGAGTCAGTAGACGTACGTCGGCAATACACATCGTAAAGTTTTTGTGATGGTAGTTCCGTAAAGGAGAGTTAACAACAGAACATTCAATCGCAAAACAGCGTAAGAGGACTGGGAACGAGTTGTTCTTATATTGACTAGATTGAAATCGAAACATTTCAGCTGAAATGCTACTGAATGAAAAGCTACACAGCCAAGTTTAAGAGTTTTTCAGCAGAAAATTGTTCAAGGAGGAGCCTCGCAAAAGTTGCAAAATTCCATACGAAATCCTTATAATTTTGTGCGCTTGTCTACCCAATCCATACAAACTCTCTATTTTAGGTGATAGTTTAAGAGCTACCATTTTGTCATTTTCCTCCTCTAAATACTTCGATTCTGGTAAAGACTCTCAAATTTAGTTGATCTTTCATTTGGAATATCTCTCCCCCAGCATCCCCCCCTAGTTGTTCAAACAAACGGAAAAACAACCACAACTCTTCTACAGTCTTCTCCACGTTTTCTTCGGCAATTGCCTAATGGCTAAATTCTCGATCTTAGCATGTATCTTGATTATGATAGATGACTAACAATTGAACCAAAAAATGAAACAAATAAACTATCATCGACGAGCATAGGACCGCTTCGTTTGGCCTGTTTTGTGTCTTGTTTTTTATTGAGATGCACACATTACTTTAAATGCTAACACATTAGACGGGCAATACTAACCTTATTAATTGGACTTAACACTAAACTAACGATGTCCATGCCGTATTAGGGAGTTTTAGGCAATGAAGACGGCGACGGGGGGCGGGCGAGCTAAGGCTTGCAAAAAATAAAGTATTTATATTTACTTATAATGTCGCAGCTGTTTAAATCTGTTCAGTAGGCCTGTCGGTCTAAAAACTAGCTCAGGCTAAACATGCACCGACAGCATTTAATTCGAAAAGAAGATACGAAAAATTAGCCATTGCCATCGCGTTCTCCAAACTACGTAGCACTTGGTCATTCACGTCGTTAATTTGTAGAGGACGGCAAAGAAATGTACCAAGATCAAAACGCACGTGCACAGCTATTGTTTTGCTCATTAAACCTTTTGTTTGGTGAGGCTCTCGTTGCCGTAGTCCGTCAGTGGTTGCTAAAACTCCCTATTTTCCACTTACTTACAATACTGTTACTTACGCCACTTACAATACTAACGCTTATAATTACTTGCATTACTTACTTGCATTACCCTACTTGCTCTACTAACAATACTAATACTTACACTACTTACAATATCTAAATTACTTACCCAACTTACAAATCTTGCACTGCGAAAATCAAACTTACTTATAATACATCAAAAGAGAGAGAGAAAAAAATAAAAAATAAAATAAAATAAAGGGCCAGCTTACTCCAATAGATAGGTCACTATGTCGGTAATATTAAGTTTTGCAAATTTTTGCGCTCTTAACTGTTAACTCTTAACTCCTTAAAAGGTGGCCAAGGAGAGTTTCCATTTTTTGCAAATTTTTGCGCTCTTAACTCCTTAAAGGTTGGCCAAGGAGAGGTTTCCATTTTTCAGGCTGGCAGGTTGAGTCCGTTTGTTTCGATTTCATAAGCTTTTTTCAAAGAGGCGAGAAATATCGTTTTGACTGTTACCAGTTATACGGCTGCTGACCATCTAACTGCCGAAAAGGTAAGGGATCAAAGAACAGTGACGTGCTTATGAGAGGAAAAAAACAAGCTTAATTGAGGTAGGTCTCCAAGAGTGAGTACATAATAGTGTGGTCGGCAATACTCACCACATCTGTCCAGGGCACAGAAAAGAAGTCCCCAGCTTCCTCCTGGAAGACGAGACTCATTTTCAAACACATCCTCAAGGAAGCCTTTTGTGACCACTGTCTCGATCATGACGTCATGCTAGGGGAAGAAATATGCGCTGTCAATTTTTTTTTATCAGTTCACCATCCTTTAAAGGGGCATTGTCACGCTATTTGGCAACTTTTAAAAAGCTAGAAGGTGTCTTTGCATCACTGAATTTTAAAACTAATGATCTAGTTTTGTTATTTAAGACTATTTGAAGGTAATGAAACTGTTTCCTGTCGCCTGTCGCTAACGGATGGCATGGATGGAAATGGATTAAAATTTGAAAAAATTGCCAATTTTTTCATGTTTTGATGTCACGTATTCCAAAAATCCTCGAGAAATTTAATTAATGGTAAGCCCTCTCTGATCAATTCATTCGATATCTTCGTCGTAGCTTTACAGACGCTTATTGTCTATGATTAAAGCTTTCAAGTAATGATTTTAGCACAGAATTGGCCTAAAACAGCAAAATGCTCGTGACAATGCCCCTTAAAAAGGTAACGCTTTAGTCGTTGCAATACTTTTAAGACAAAGCAATGGCTACTACGCTTCGAAAGCGCACCCCTGAGCTAAACAGCTGCGAGACCACGCGATGCGGGTTTCAGCCAAAGACCCACATTTCATCCTTGCCATGGATCTCCAGTTGCTCTGTAGTACATGTTTGGAAAATTGATTCCATTAGAAGTTAATACTTACCTGAGCTCGGGTTCACAAACCAATCTCCCTCATAAATGCCAGCCAGGAGGAGGGACGAAATACTCTTGATACAATTTAACCTGAATTAATCATTATGGTGTGAAATGTCATCACTTTTTAATACTTGTTAAGGAAAAGTACAATGCCTAATACTGACATAGAGCTACACACAAAAGGACTTCAGCGAAAGGGGAAGGTGTTTTTTACTTTCAAGTCCTATTAACTATAATTTCAGGGCTGAGAAAGTTTCCAGAGCAATCTCATTGGTTGAGAGATTCCTTATATGACACTATATTCACCGCGCAAGGCGGTGAATATACATTTTCATGGCCTGGTTACTGAACTCGCCACCTCGGCAAGTAAATCAGTTTGCTTGAATGAATTTTTCATTTATTCGGAGACCTCCAATCCATGTCCAGGATATTTGAAAGGATGGAGAATTTTCAAAATGACCCATCGCAATAGACTGAAAATCCTTTCAATAAACAATTACATCAAGAGCTCGAAATGTATTACAAGTATAAATCTACAAGTCGTTCAAAACTTCATCTAAATCCTGTTAAAAGACACCTCGAAACACCAAGAAGTACCGTTGTTTTGTTAACAAGCACACTGCTACGCTACTCACAATCTATCACAGAATAGGTAGTGAGTAGCGTAGCCAATCAGAGAACGGCATTCGTGATAGAAACATTAGTAGACTTATAGTAACACCTAATACTGATTAACAATTAGATTATGAGCTCGAGATTTCTATGAGGTGATAGCTGATGAGGCCGAAGGCCGAATCAACTATCACCTCAAGAAATCGAGAGCGAATAATCTAATTGTTTTAGTAGAATTCTTTCTGAAGTTTACTTCAAATAACGGTTTCCAATTATTTCTCTACGTATTATTAAACTTTGCGCCTTAAAAATATTGCCCGGATTGAATTGGCATTTGACATTGAGGTGTGTACGCGCGCACATATTTTTTTTTTCTCGATAATTTCAACATTTTTTAAGTCAGGAAACCGTAAATGTCTTTCGTTTAGTCTTCTGAGGATTTCAATTATCCATTTTCATCAAAACTTTCCTCCACAACTTTAGCAAAACGAAAAAACGTCGCCATTTCGTAGACAAGTTCCAGCCACTGCACACTAATGGCTGATAGTGTGCAATGGCTCAGCTAATCAGATTACAGCATTTGCATTAGTATACTAGTAGAATTCTACTAATAGCATTTACGAAATAGTAAATGCAGTGGTCAAGTTGACCGCAAGCAGGTCCGATGGATTGACCGAAATTTTATTTTCCTCAAACTAAAGCTACTTAACAATTAGACTACGAGCCCGAGTTTTCTACGAGCAGATAGTCAACGAGGCGCAGCCGAGTTGACTATCCCTCGTAGAAAACGAGGGCGAGTAGTCTAATTGTTTTAGTATAAATTTACCGTAGTCTCATTGCATAAAAAGAAAAAAATGTCAAGTAACGCGTAGAAAAGAACTGTTTTATTATGTTACATCAGGTTCAAACGTGATCCGCGATGTGCACTGATGCGTAACTGTTGACTATTTAATAATTAGATTATGAGCTGCGCCCTCGTCAACTATCACGCGATAGAAATTGAGAGCGAATAATCTAATTGTTTTAGTATAAATCTACTAGTCGTTCAAAACTTTCATCTAAATTCTCTTCACAGACACTTCGAAAACACGAAAAAGCGGCCCCCAGTGCACGCTGCTACGCTACTCACTATCTATCACAGAATAGAACGTGAGTAGCGTAGCCAATCAGAGGCGGCATTCGTGATAGAACGCTAGTAGATTTATACTAACAGCAGATAGAAAACGATAATATAGCCAATCAAATTCACGGATTCACAATAGACTACGGTAAATTTATACTAATCACTTTTAGACGATGATGACAACTGTGAATGAAGTCATCAACGATAAAACAAAGATACCGGATGAATATATTTTTCGTAGTGTTTTGCTTGTTTGTTTCACTGCCGAACTCGACGAGTAAATTGATTCACAATCAATGTATATGTAAGCTTCTTTTATTAAAATTACCGCTGCAGAGGGCTGCATACTTTTTTTTGTTCCAGTTTGTTATTCTCTGTTAACCAGCTCTAAAATTATACTAAAAATGTTATTCACCTCAGGCGAAGTGAATATTATCGAATAATTACAATCTAACTACATATTTGTTTAAAAAAGGATACATTCAACGATTCCATTACTGCACTCTAACTTTGCAAGAAGAACTGCGCGTTGGCAACTTTCTCACTGAAAAAGTCCGTTTTTGAAGTTCGTCTATGCACGAGCTCACATGGTTCATGTGTTCTAATTGATCGTCAGCACCAACACATAGCTAAATCTAGACTTTCTAAAAGTCCTTTCCAACAGTTATTCCCTGGCCTGTTCGCGACTTCGGCGTACGAAGATAAATAAGTCAGACTCAGAAAACGTCGACTTGCGGCAAGTCTCACAATAACAACAATAACTTTATTTACCCCATTAAGTTTTACTTAGATAAATAAAGCTAAGCTGACTCCTTCCTACCTACATAACCACGAATCCTCTTCAAATACTGCTTCTACATCTCTGCTTCAACTCCCAATCTTATCTGCCTAAATATCCTGTCTACACAGTTCACAAAGCAAGTTAGCACAATGCGAACCATAACTGAAGACATCACAAACAAAACTCAACGAAAACTCAATAATTCTTACATCTCCTCTAGCGTTTGACCAGGAAGGGCGGGGCAGTCCTTTGGAGGTCCAGGTACCGAGCACATTCATCTGATTCTCATACTAAATTAGAACGGAACCAAACTATTAACAGATGACCAAAAGGACAACATTTATAAAGATCCTGGTATTTTACAAGGTTAAAACAAAGCATACCTCATAGCCGATATTGAGGTAGATGCATCCCACATATACTAAGCTCAAAATTCACGCTTTGGGGTCCAAACACTACGTATGTGCTACTCACAAGTCAGGGTCTAACAAAACCATATTATACTACTTTGACATATGCACACAATATAAAGTATGCACACTTTCAAGGCTGTTGACAGCATATGCATTCTTTCAAAAGCTGCCAAGTAAGTGTTGAACAGCAGCCGTTTTTTTATTGCCACTGACACCCCACACAAGGTCTGTGTGAATTATAACATCATAGTGGTTCCAACGCTAAGGTCAGAGATGGGAAACTCCTGCCATGTATAGAGAGAGGACACAAGCGTTTTAAACACTACACTGTTATCAGGATAACTGTCTAACCAAACAAAATATGGCCGCCTAAAAATCAAGAGTAGTAAGTAATGAACACACACCGTTTCAGCATAAACACAGAAGTCGCCCTCTGTTTGCTCCCTGTTGGTCCAATCCTCTTGATGCTTCTCAAGACCCAGCCAGATTATCATTCGAACATGAGCAGGTACTTCTGGAAAGTCTTCCAGGTTCATTTGTTTCTTACCTGGGTACTACATGTAACAAGACAAAAGCAAAAATAAATGCTGTACATACAAAAAGCAAAATATCAATACAGAACTATCCTACACTCTATAACTCACTGGTAAACAATGGCAGCTTTGTCCTCTTAACCAGTTTGGCATATGACTGGGATCTCTGTATTAGGATTAGTAGCAACTGGAGGTGACTGCTTCAGAGATACAAATAGTGAACTTCACTACACTGGTATTGTATTAATTTTGAAGTGTGAACGCCAAATTACCTTCATGAACATGTTGAAGACCTTGCCACAGTACTGACCACAAGCATCGGATTGTGGTGAGAACAGAACCTCATAAGCTGGAATACGGAAAGATGCAATTCGTTTGGTGCCACTGATCAACCAGATGACCACATCAGGCATGCTGTTCTGGGGCTAAAAGGAAGAAAAATATTGCCGACGAACAAACAACTGAGAAAAAATTTGGCAGATAAATTAAATAACAAGAAGATCAAGGGTTTACCTTAAAAAAGTATAGTAGCTTTGCGCCTAATTGGCGTAGGTGGAACATTTTTACGTAGAGCACACAAATACTTTTCCCACCCCACCCCTACCACTTCCTTTCCTCGACACTAATTAATTAATTAATTTCAACAAACATCAACGTTTACAACTTATTACCTTAGATACCAGTGCCCTCCCGTATGGGTATTGCGTTACGTTTTGAGTCATTTAAGAGAATGTATGAAAATGGTTCGAAAATCACTCTAAATTCAACTTGTAGTAAAGAATTTAAATAAAAGCTTACCTTAGTCTGCGCCTGTGTTATTTTGAAGTCTTTGTCGCCGCTGACTCGTTCTAAAAAGTCAAAATGGCTTTAGCGGAACGACTCAGCTGACACAGAGACTTCAAAATAACACAGGCGCAGACTAAGGTAAGCTTTTATTTAAATTCTTTACTACAAGTTGAATTTAGAGGCGACATTCGAACCATTTTCATACATTCTCTTAAATGGCTCAAAACGTAACGCAATACTGTCACGTATGTAAATCACAAACAACGTCTGGGCCGCCTGTGCCTAATTATAAACCATCCCGATAGTGCGCTCTGCACTAAAAATCGGGCCACATAACATCAACTATGTGCACATTTTGGCGGTCAATAGAAAGACGTTCTACAGGAAAACGTTCACAGTACTATTTAAAGCGCAATAGTTTTCAAACACGACAAATATAGCAAAATTAGCACAAAGTGTGTAAATAGAGACTAAGGAAAAACGTTTTACGAAGACACTGAGCAAAGAACGTAACTTTTGCACTACGTCTGGTGAGCCACTTTGCAATAATGAAATAGCACCTTAATAGAAAGCAAATGTTACCAAGTTACAGGTCCTGCAAAGTAACGTCTAGATACCTCAATAGCCATGTCTTTTAACCTCTGCATGTAACCCTCAATTTCTGACATAGCCTCTGCAACATCAGTCGCACTTTCACGAAGCTTGCTTGCCTCTTCCATGATGGCCAACTGTTAAAAAACGAATGACAACTTAAACATGAATAAAACTTAGCAACAGAGCAACCATAACCATAATTAGTAGAATTCTACTAGTATACTAATGCAAATGCTGTAATCTGATTGGCTGAGCTACTCGTATACTATCAGCCATTAGAGTACACAGTGGCTGCCGGTTGTCCACGAAATGCAATGTTTTTATAGTTTTTACGAAGTTTTGGAAGGAATTTTAGATGTAAACGGGTAATTAAATTCCTGAGAAGACTAAAAGAAGCACTTTTACGGTTTCTCGACTTAAAAAAAATTGAAAAATATTGAAAAAGCGGGTACGCGCGTAAATAACCAAAAATTTGCCTGGACAGTGCGATACGTGCAACTTTTTTTAAGGGTAAAGTTCAATAATGCGTGGGAAAATCATTGGAAACCGGTTATTTGCGTTAATTTCAGTTAGAATTATACTAAAACAATTAGATTATTCGCTCTCGATTTCTATGAGGCGATAGTTGATTCGGCCTTCGTCCTCATCAACGTTACCTCATAGAAATCTCGAACTCATAATCTAATTGTTATATTAGCTTAGGAAGAAAACTTTATTTCCCATCTTGTGGATACTCCCCCTTAGTTTGATATTATCTTTATTTCCCAATGACTTGTTACACTATAGTCTAAATTTATGCAGTATAATCTACTAAACCTTTTCCATCATCCTCGTCTCCTGAATCTTCAAGTCCAGCTCATTGACACCAGGGGTAGAACTGTCAATCTTTGGTAAAGGTTTCCTGATTACAAATGAATAAAAAAAAATATTTTACACATTTTAATCCATCCCAGGGAGCGGAAACTGTAAAAAGTTGCCGAAGTAGCTTGGTAACTGGGAGTATGATTATTTGTAGAAATCGCACGTTGACCGAAACATGGACCGAGCATCAGATAAATACGGCTGACGGTGACCATTTTCTCCCTTGCACATTTGCAGTACACATTCATTCTCTGTTCAAATAACTTCCATATACATCAACAATATATCAGGAGTTCACTACGACGTTGATGCCGAGGACAATTTGGATTAAAAAATGAATTTATGTTTGACCAATGAATCTCGCGATATGTTTGTTTCCCTTTGTCGAAACTTTCTTAACATAAATTTTAAATTTATCTATCGTGGTTGACGATCTCCACACAAGGCAGAATTCGGACATTTCACGTTGTTTGACAAAGGACGACAGAGAAATGTACCATTATAGCGCACGTGCCAGCCATTGTTCTGCTCGTTAAACCTTTTGTAATTTAGCGACGTTCCCTTTGTCGTTTTCTCAAACTCTCTATTCTGGTTGTTAAGCAGCGAGAGAAAATGCGTTATGGTAAGCGTGTAAAAGTTGAAACTCAACGAGTTCTTGTACAGTTGCATACATATCTGGAAATCATATGCTATCACTAACCTGCAATCACTAATCAGTTGATCTAGCAAGGATATGAGAAGTGAAGCGGTTTCAGCAGTCGGTGCATTAGCTTCTAAACTCAGCTGAACTTTTTCGATGTTGTTTTCCTGTTAGCAAAGCAAAAATTAAACATTAGCCCCTGAAAACCTGCTTCCCCTCGCTTTGTAGTTCAAAGAACTTGATGCTCAAAAGCCAGTCACACAACCCCACTCTGATTCATACTTACCAATCGTTCACATAGTCTGGTTAAGATATTCAAGTTGTCCAATCTGAAGGAAATGTCTTCCCAGTGACTGTCCACACACACGCAAGGCTTAGTGTCTCCCCATGGAAGGTAGTAATAGTAACAGCCATCATACACAGCGTTTGTGGGTGGAGTGGTCGAGGAGGAAGGAGGCACTGACTGATCGAGCTTGTTACCATAATTTCCTTGTAGAAAAAAACCTTCATTAGTAGGGATAGCAACTATAATACACAGAGCTCAAACCTAGTCAGAGTAAATTTCAAGACTTCCTCAAAAGGATTTAGGGTACTATTATCGAGTCGTGAATCCTGATGTCGTCGGCGCCAAATTTCCGTTTCGTAAACGGTCGATGCCATTTTCGCGACACTTAGAAATATTTTTCAACCGTGAACGAATTTTTCTCTACTAAATTAAAGAAAAAGAAAAAATTGCAAGTTACAACCTAGTATCTAACCCGAAACGTCTGTTTCCTGACATCCCTCTTATACCACTACACTACCAGGTTGATCCGCCAAATCTCCCAAAATTTAACTGTAAACCTCACATTCTTAAACATTAATAATAGAGTTGCCCCAAACATCTAATAAGAGCTAACCGCAAGCAAACCAGTGTGAATATGAACAATTAAGCTTTTGGTGAGTGCATGTTACTCCATCAACAAATTATAACCAGTTTCTCCCTTGTCCGGGCCTAAACTAAAGCAGATATGGCATCGTTTATTCTGAAAGGCTTGGTTACCAATGATGGCATTGACCGTTCACGAAACGGAAATCAGCGTCGTCGGCAACAAGTTATCATCTACGGCGTAATCGTTTGCCTTTTTGTGACGTCCACGTGGTAACTGGCTGAACTTGAACACCGGACAAATTTGAAAACCCAACTTTCTTTCTACAGTTAGGTCTACTGTCTGCACTTATCCGTCACGCAAACGGAGCTTTTCAAAAACGTTCTTCAAACCGTAGGAATTGAGGACTCATTTTTTTTGTTTTCAAGTTGATGGGAAACATTCTGACGGCGCTTTTCAAAAACGATGGCGTTAGGAAAATCATGTGTTTTCTCCGAACAAGTTTTCCTCAAACACAAATTCAAAATAACCGGTGATTGTTGCGTTTTTAATTCCTCCGGTGTAGTGCGCACGCAAAACATTTCATGCGTTTGCAGAGTGAAAACACCGTTTCCAAATTCCTCCGGAACATTTCATGTGTTTTGCAGAGTGAAAACACCGTTTCCAAATTCCAAAAGAAGTTTTCTTTTTGTTTCCAGACCACCCACCTATGCTAACTTCGAATTCCACTGGTCCATCTGTTGATGATATCATGGACGCTTCCAAGAAGCACGCAAAGAGCTTGAACTTACGCCTGCGTAAGTATGGCTAGAGGATAAAAATGCAATACAAATAGATGATAATCACTGCAGTGTCATGTTACTAACTACATGTATACCTTTGAAAAAAAATGTTTTTATTTTACCGAAGTTTAGTTTGTAAAACTAAATTCTGGATGGCCTTAGCTACACTTACCTACAGTTTTTGTTCACATTCCGTGTCACTTAAACTGAAATAATCAAATATATACACTACACATACTCGGCTTAAAAATCGCAACTGGTGGGAGACAGGCCAGTTGGCTATTCGCAAGCATGACCAGGAGTTGAACTAGGCTCTACAAAAAACTACTCCAACTTAGTGGTCAGAGCGGGACCTAAACCCCCAACCTCTGTGGCCCTAACCACTCGGTCACGCTGCCTCCTCCTCCTGTAACACCTGCGAATGGGCAAGAATAGTTATAAACTCAGTACTACTACTGCACCTGCACACGAATAATTTCGTGACTCTGAAGATCCTCGGCAGGTTCCTTTGAAGATGGTCCCAGTTTAGTTTCCAGCTCTACCAACACTCTCCCTCTGTAAGCAACGCCCTCACCCTAAAATATGATAACATTAATTTTGCAAGATACACTAAATAGACAGGGTATTGTAATAAATATTGACAAGGTTACACACTAAAATAGCTACAATCTTTCTCCCAAGGGTTGAAAAACGGTACCCTGCATAAATTTTGTCACCCCTGTGCACTGTTAACTAAGGACTTCCAACTAACGCAAGTTTGTATTTTACCATTTTCCAACACTGAAAAGGGGAATGGGGTTGCTAACACTTACTCTGTATGTAGTACAGTTGGTATATTTTTTTTGCCCACTTTCCGACACAATTTGTTCAGCTCAGTTGGGGGAAAAACTGTAGAGTGGGAAGTCGGAGGTAACACACACACTTTATGCACAAGCTTTGTATTGCCCACTGCAGATATATAATGAATATGGAGTGTTAAGTGATAAAATTTGTTTTGCACCCGGGTGGAAATACATGGAATAGCGGTATAATGCCTTACCTGAGGACACAGCGTGATCATAATGGCATTGGCCACACAAATTCTAGTTGAACTACATGAACATGAAAGATCGAGAAAGGGAGATTGTGCATCATGTGTCTAAGATTACAATTAGTCACACCGAAGTGCGCCAAGTTGGGCGATGTTCTTTTAGATTAATGCTGACAGAGGCTACACCTCAATACAGTTAAGTGAAGTACACTGTAAATGAAAGGGCTTTTCTACACTTACAATTCCCATATTCAAGTCATCATACTCATCAGGTAGATCAGAGTATTCTCTTGTTGAGCCATAAAAGTTGATGTAACAAGGACCAAACAAGGGTAGGAACCCTAAATAGAATCAGAACAAACATTTCAACAAGAGTCAGCCATAAGGGAATGACCATCATTTTTTGAGGAGGGAAAAGGGGGGGGGGGGGGGGGGGGGGACCGTTCCAAATACAAATTACTGCACAGCCAAAACTGCTGGAAAAAAGTATGTAAGGGGAGCCATCGGGAAAATTATCAAGCAAGAGCGAAATCTACTATTCAGGTCCTATTCTTAAATATACACAAAAATCTTGCACAAGCTATTACCTATGAGCTTGTTCAGTTCATTGAAAATGGAGAAAAGGACAAACTGGACACCTCTAAATAGGTATAACTCTATTACACCGCGAGTTTTGTTTCCTAAGACATTAATGTTACCCTTAAAAAACCAGGAGTCCAAGAGAAACAAAGGCTGCTTTTTCTGTGAAGCTACAATGAGTGACAGAAGAGTTGAAAAACACTTTTTGACTTGGACATATTTTCTCCCATAATGACACTTTTTTTCCCTCTATAAATACTGTGCAGATCACAACACTTGCAAAATCTTCAACTGGATGCTGAGAATTGATGCTACGTGCAGATGCATTGAAGGAGAATGAGGGGTTAAGTATTGTGAATAACCTTTTTTCAAGTGTCTTGACTACTTTTGTTTTCCACTAACTGACCACTGTTCACCGCTTAACATAAAAAACTTCAGATAATACAACATAATTATGCTTACCATCATCACCCTGTCCTGAGATGGCAGATATTGGCATGTAAGCCGTGCCAATACAGTCATCAGCTGTCAATCGATCCCTGAGATCAAATACAACATGGACATGGAAAATTAGTGACATTGGCAATAGAACTTTTCAAGGTTTTTTCTGAAGTTGCAGTAAATGTACGGAAAGTTATACGTTTGTTGCCCAATGAGTCAAGAGTGATAGATGTTTAGAGGAGCTGCAAGGAACAGTTAACAGTATATTTTGTTAATTCGAAGAACACAGATTTACTGTTCATGTTTAATTCAAAAATACCTCAGAATTCGAAATTTCTAGGAGTTATTGACATTAGGTTCTCCATTTTCACCATGTATTAACAGCAATTTTTTGCCATATTTGTCCCCCAAATTAGACGACATTAGAAACCGTGAAAAGGTCTGTAAGTGTCTACATACATTGCATGAAAGTGTTGAATAAATTTTACAAGTTGCAAAGTACAGCTTGAAAAACAGGACCTTTAGGTAAAATTTCAATCTTGATATGAACCCACGAACATCTCACAATGATACAAATGCTATAAGTCCTAGAGACTATTGAAACAGAGTATGCAAAACCTTACCAGTCAAATATTTGTAGTTTGAGTCTTTCACACATGGATGGGAACTGCAAAAAAGGATCAATAATACTTAGCCATGTAATCAGTGTTTCCTACAATCTCTGTTTCTCGAGTCTGCCAATAAAAACATTTTTAACCAGAAAATCTATCTAAAGTTTATTTGAAAAACTCACCTTAAATAGTACATTGAGTTCTGTGTTAAATTCAGGGTGATCTGAATTGTAATGTACTCTTGTCTTTGCCTGTTGAATAAGATTCACTCTCAACTTTAACGTACAGATAATAACAACCTCCTAAGAGAAGCCATTTGTAAGAGCCTTCTCTTCTCTAGCAGCTCACAAGAGACCAATTTAGATAAATCAAAATTCAGTGTAAAACGATAGACCTCGGCCCCAGAGAGAGAGAGAGAGAGGGGGGGGGGGGGTACTCCCTATAATGGCCTATATGGGGAGTTGGGGTCCGAAAGGGGAACCTTTTTGAGGCTTCAGGTATATAAAAGGGTAGGGATTTCACAAGTCGAGGTATATAATAGGGTAGGGAAAACGGTCATATAGGCATTTAAAAGGGCCTTTAATTATAATATTTCGAATAGATGCCCCTTACAGCTGTATCAGTTTATTTATTAAACACTAAATCAAATTGAGGACAAGACTTCCTAAAGAAGGTATGTGAAAGGGGTACCTTTTTTCAATACAAGGTATATAAAAGGGGTACCTTCTCTGCCAAAATGGTACATAAAAGGGTACAGGGGTTGGACCTCGGGGCGGAGCCTCCCCGTATTAAACTTTGTTAAGTAA
>JAHPZR010022543.1:10000-16372 GCA_019787425.1 Platygyra sinensis | reverse complement strand
GCTCAATCTGTAGCTTTCAACCTAGTTAAAATCATGGTGAATTTTATTTTTGTCAAATCCCAACGGAAAGTGCTGTTTTTAGCCTCCGAAGTCGACTTTTTCGAGCAAAACTGTGTCCGGGCTCTGGAACCGAGTTTAAGGACCTTGTGACGTCACTGGTTGTGTTCACGTATGAAACGCCAGAGATAACCTCTTGTTTTCACTTGAGTTATTCAAGTTTATTCTTCATATTATCGATACCTAGTAGGTTTCTTCCTTGTCATTTCTGTCCAGCCTTGACAGAAAATACACATCGTAGACGTTTGAGAGCGCCAGAGTGTAGATTAACGAAAATGAAAGCTACAGATTAGAACAGCTCAGTATATACCTTTCGAACATCTTGAGTACACGATTGGAGACTTCGAAGACGAATGTGGCTACTTTTATATCAAGACCTAAAGCCTGAACACGATATATCGTCCTTTTGTTTTCAGCTTGGATCAGAAACTTGGATTCTCACTGTTATCTAAGGTCTATTTAACCTAGGTTTGAATATGTATCTTCCGCAATTTTACTGCATTAATTAAAAGCGGTAAGCACATTAGCCATCCGCACAATCATGAAATTATTAACGGTCCACAAGCTTTGCAGCGAGTACTAGATTGCACACAGAGGGCATATTTTTATGATGCTATTAAGTGAGAGTTGTTGTGAGCATCGTTGGAACTAGAATTGTGGTCTACAGCACGGCCAGTTTGCTTTTAATATCGCGGCATACGCATCAGTGTAAACAAAGCGGCCGATATTTTGCTTTTCTTACACGTATCAGTCCCAAATGCAACATTTCACGGCCGATGGATTACTTTGAGTTCCTTACCGCGTATTATGTCTAAGATCTTCATTTATTAGTATCCAAGTTCAAAGCAATTCGCTAAAACATCGCTAGTTTACATTTCGAAGGTTTATTTTCAGAATGTGAACTAATTTGCATATATGATCTTTTGCTGCCGACACGGTCACGCTTTCTTTAGTTTCCTGAAAACACGGGGTCATGGCAGCTTAGTTTGTCTTTAAAGTTTTAAATTCGTTACCTCTATATAAAAGACGAGCCTTTCTTAAATTGTTGCTGCTGTGGTAACTTCTAGGATGTAGCAGGCTCGATTTCCACCGCTTTCTCGTGTCCAACCAGATAAAAGGTCACTGTGTATGTAGCACAATCTTGTCCGCGGCGAGCGTCGGGTTTCCTCCGCGCGAAGCAACTCGAAGAATAGAAGCGTTGTTGCTGCGATTTGTGCAGCAATACTCCGGATAATATTTTCAGAAGCCGCTTTCTCTTGTTTTCATGTCTATTTTACTTTATGAGTGTAGCTATTGTTAAATGAGTGATCGCCATTTGGTTAAGTGTCCTGATCGTTTTGCGATTTAACAACTCGGACTCGTTTGCTTGCTTACATAAATATCCTGGAAATATCCAATTGAATAGACTATACGGTGTACAGCTTGAGGACGAACAACAGCACACCTGCTTTGAGATTAAAGAAGTGACACGACGATGCCCTCGCTGCAGATTGGACTATAAACAACACCGCCTTCAGCCCATGAGGAGAAATATGGTCGGAAGATTTCGAAGCGACCTCAACAGACATGAACAGGATCACAAGTTCACGCGCTGGATTTTGATTGGACAACGCGCCAGCTATGCATGAGCTGCACGTGATTCTTCGGCCAACTAGACGGGTTCCACGTGATAAAATTGCGTTCGCGTGAAAGCACCGTGCTCAAATTACGTCCTTTCATTTCATTGGTTCTTACTGTCCCAGGGGACAAAAATTTCTCGGACCACCATTTCTGCAAAAATCGAGTCAGTGCAAAGCTATATAACTGCCGCGCATGCGTTTGTAACCAATGTTGAGATTAGGATTGCGGGCTCCGCTGGTCGCCCGCAATAATATCGTCGAGTAACTCGCCTCTCTGTCCACCTCCTTAAAAGAGCGTACAGAATACGTTTACCCATACAGATATGAAAATAAGGCATTGTTCCTGAGAAAGACTCACTCATACATGTCATGCAAGAGCCCATATTCATCCTGTGATATTAAAACCATAATTCTATTCGTGTTGTGTATTTTGCAAAAACCGCTTTACTTTCCTAGAACCTCTCTAGGGTAGCCTCTCTAGGAGAGCCTCTCTGGGGGAGCCTCTTTACGCCCAAGCGTGAAGAGAGGTACCAGAGACTGTCGGGTAACCGTAACCCTTACCATTCTGCCTTAACAAACCCTTGAAGCTTCTTTTTTGAATGGAGAGATCCACACAAGGGCACACGACGCAAGAAACAAGACTTAATAGTTAAGTTGCCGGATCTCTTTCCGTAGGAGGTCCCGTTCGTACAAAAGATAGTAGAAATGTAAAATCAAAACTGAATTCAACACCGAGTGCCACAGCAGAAGTGCTAGTATATTGAGGCCCCTAAATCGTAGGCATGCGCTCTTACAAAGGTGACATTTTATTACTCTAGTAATTTGTAAATACATCACAAATTACTTTAAAAGAAACAACTTTAAAGTTGGGGCGAAACGACTTTAAGTTGGGGCGAAACGACTTAAATCTACTAGTCCGTTTCTCTTTCTTTGTCGCCTCCCTGTCTGGTTCAAATTTAAGGGTATAGCTGTTTTGGGAAAGATCTTACAGTGACAGCGACAGTGAAGAATGGTGAGGAAGCAGAAGTTAGTCGATCAAATTCACGGCTTGTAGGTTCTACCACTCCAGCGTTCAACATGATACAAAAGGCATCGAGTTTTTTATCAAACCCGTTAATTTAACAGCCACAGGCACAGTATCGCGTACTCATTTCCGCGCCTGAAAGAAATCTTCCAGCCTGCAAGAGCATCTGGTGTTTTCGGCTCATGTTTCAGGCATCGTTTTTTTATCTCATGGCGTGAAACAAGGATCGAAAAACGGATTCTTTCGCAGGCTAGAAATCTTCCGCCCAAACAAATATACATATTATGTATATGTCTGGATTTATGAAAACGAGGCTAAAGGATGGATATCACGGACTAAGCGGGCGTTTTTTTCCTCGCCAGAAACTATCTCCAAAGGGGACGATATAAAAATTAAAAGGAAAGTCAGTCCTTTTTTCTTTCTTCTACCCGTTTATCTTCCTTTCACTGCCGTCCTGTCTCTATTTTTCGCCTGTTTTCATGGCTTGGAGGCGGCCTGAAAGTTTAGTGAAATCGAGGTCAAATTGATATCACGGACTAAGCGGGCGTTTTTCCCTCGCCAGAAACTATCTCCAAAGGGGACGATATAAAAATTATAGGGGTAGAGCTCTTTAGGGGTAGAGCTCTTTAGCACCGTTTTCATAAATCCAGGCATATGTATGTATGTATGTATGTATGTATGTATGTATGTATGTATGTATGTATGTATGTATGTATGTATGTATGTATGTATGTATGTATGTATGTATGTATGTATGTATGATATACTGTAATTGCGTTCTCGAGGAACGAGAGAACGCATCCTAATTTGGTTTGCAGACGTGAGAAATCGAGATTTTTTTCTGCAATTTGGCCGCCCCTCTAAGTTTTTTTAGGGTCTTTGGGCCTCATATACGCGTGCAAGTGAAAATAACACGTGCAAGAGAAAATAACACGTGCGGCGTTTGGCCTCGTTACGTCATGCCTGTACATTGGCTCTTTTCTGTATTCCGATCCTCGAAGTGTGAGGGAACTGTGTACAACTCTCGATAAAAGAATAAAGCCGCAGTCAACCATAAGTATCCATTTCCTTTTCTTCAAAAAACCCACTTTCTATTATCACGCTACATATCCTGCAGAACGCACTTCCTAATCTTTGATTACTACTAGTATTGTCATCTATGAGACTATGCACGCATTGCGTATCTATGTTCAATTGTTACCGGTTCGAAGTTGCGAAAAGGAGTTTGTGTAATTTGAAATAATTTTGTGATTTGCAACTGTAAAAAGGCTTAAACTGAAACTTACTGCGCCTTTCAATAACATGTGGACTCTAACATTCAAAGCTTAACCGACAAATGCGACTCCTCCCAGCTTCCGGCTTCTGTCGAGCGTGCCGCAATCAAATCGTTTACCACAGTTCAGACAACGAAACAGTGCTCGGCAGTAGTCGGAAGCTAGGAGGAGCCACCGAACATTTGATTGACGGCAGCGAAAAACCCATTTGTCGGCTGAGCTTCAAATTTTAGAGTCCGCGTGTTATTGAAAGGGGAAGTAACTCAAGGAGAAACAGTTACAAAGGCTCGATAGAAGATTGAAACATGTAAATTAGTGAGTCGCTCCCTGTCAACGCCGGCAGCGACGCCCACCTGTGCCAGGTTCTATTTCGTTAAGTTTTGACCGTGGAGAGACTGAACACTATTGTATCTGTGACCTGCCATTTTCTTCATTTTGTAACTTTTGCATCCAAGATGAAGTTCTACTGTACAAATTGTATGCTCAAGTAAGTGATTTTCGCTGCTAGATTCGATTAAGACTTTGAATGAGGCAACTTATAAATATATTTTTGTGTCTTTAGATTCAACTGGGATCAAGTGAGTAGCGCTTTTTGGAGGCGATATCCAAACCCATTTAGCAGGCACGTGCTTTCGGAGGATATCATAAGCAGGTAGATATTTCTCGTATTTTTCGCTACATTGCTGTTATTATGCTGCCAGTAAGGGTGCATATCCGTTTGGAATGTTGATTTTGTTTTTTTCTTTGCGTCTCTGAGACGCTTTGAGTAATGCCAGCTAAATCGTGACAAACAACACGGCATTGGCAAGTTTGTACATTGCAGGCTGTGAAGTGTACATGCATTTGATGACGTTACAAATTTTAATTAGCTACAAAACACGAGGTTAATGCTGTAAAAATTGTAATTTTTCGTGCTTTTACCATGTCACAATGCATTTCTTTTAAATGCCCCTGTAACTTATGATAACAGCCCGAAATATTTGTATGTGTATTTAAGAATACAGTAAACGTTAATTAAAGCTTACCGGTAAGCTTACAGTGTTTAATTAAAGGTTTTGCACGGCAGCCATGTTGCATGGCAGTAACAACGAAAGTGTTTTGCATTAGAAAGAACCATAGAACCATAGGAAAGAGAATCTATTGTTCTTGCCATGCAACATGGCTGCCGTGCAAAACCTCTATATCTTCAGCATACACATACAAACTTAGGTGGTAATATATTGTTTAATTCACTTGTTCGTAAAGGATGTCACTAAATGTGAACAGGGTACTTTATGTATATTTGACGATGGTATCTCACCATAGCAAAATTACTTGAACACTGGTGTCTAAAATGATTAAAAATAAATTAAACATTCATTACAGAGTTTGTGTTGCAATTTACAGTGGAATAATTATGTCCTTCCACAAAGATATCAGTTTTGTATTCTCAGTACTTGAACTGGAGCAATCCTTGCTTGCAAATGTAAGGTGCAAGTTTAATGATGCGTTGAAATGATGCGCCTTCGGCCTCATCATTTATCACCTCATAGAAATGTTGAGCTCATAAATAATCTAAAATAGAAACACTCATAAAATTTTAGGGGAACTGGAAAAAACTGCGCAAACACTTGCCAATGGCTTGTGTTCCCACAGTATTTCTTGTTCTCCCAAACATCCACTTGTGTTTAAATTGGATTATGAGTTCGAGATTTCTATTGCATGATAATAGGCCACTTGCACTAAGAGGTCACATGACCAATGCTCAGGGCTGTCACTAATTTTTCAAGTAGACGGGGAATTGTAAAAAGTAGCCGGGGGACAAAAAAGTCTGGCGCTACAGCCTTAGGCTGCTGCTGAGGGGGGTGGGGGTACATGTATATGCATGCTGTTTATTTTGGGATTTAAAAAAAATTACACCCACGCAAACATAAAACAGCCCGCATGACTCACGAATATTGGCGTGACAGAAAAGAGAAGTCGAGGAAGACTGGGAATGAGTGAAAGAAGCTTGTGACCATGAGTAAAAAAACATGGTGTCAAGAACGTGTCGGGAACGTCACAAAGGTTCATTTTTTCTTGAACCGACAGCGTTGCTTTGAAACTAACGCAATAAAACTACCTGTACTTACGGACGAAACAAATTTCTGTCGTGCATAGCAATAACTGGGACCTATGCAAGCCATGTACGACTGATGTGTAAGACTTACCAGTCTTTACCCTTAAAGTAAAGGAGCGAAAGGGAGACCAAATTAATGTTGTAAGTTAACTTATCACCGACTTTTTTTGTAGGAATTGTTTTAAGTGCAACAACAGCAAGTCCATGTGTGACAACTACTAGGCCAGGCACATCTTCTGCAAATTCATTCAGGCTTGATCTCAGTAGTCAAGTCAAAAGAGAAATGCTGACGCCTAAACG
>JAHPZR010022542.1:0-11966 GCA_019787425.1 Platygyra sinensis | reverse complement strand
TGACATTGAGGTGTGTACGCGCGCACATAATTTTTTTTTCTCGATAATTTCAACATTTTTTAAGTCAGGAAACCGTAAATGTCTTTCGTTTGGTCTTCTGAGGATTTCAATTATCCATTTTCATCAAAAACTTTCCTCCAAAACTTTAGCAAAACGAAAAAACGTCGCCATTTCGTAGACAAGTTCCAGCCACTGCACACTAATGGCTGATAGTGTGCAATGGCTCAGCCTAATCAGATTACAGCATTTGCATTAGTATACTAGTAGAATTCTACTAATAGCATTTACGAAATAGTAAATGCAGTGGTCAAGTTGACCGCAAGCAGGTCCGATGGATTGACCGAAATTTTATTTACCTCAAACTAAGGCTACTTAACAATTAGACTACGAGCCCGAGTTTTCTACGAGCAGATAGTCAACGAGGCGCAGCCGAGTTGACTATCCCTCGTAGAAAACGAGGGCGAGTAGTCTAATTGTTTTAGTATAAATTTACCGTAGTCTCATTGCATAAAAAGAAAAAAATGTCAAGTAACGCGTAGAAAAGAACTGTTTTGTTATGTTACATCAGGTTCAAACGTGATCCGCGATGTGCACTGATGCGTAACTGTTGACTATTTAATAATTAGATTATGAGCTGCGCCCTCGTCAACTATCACGCGATAGAAATTGAGAGCGAATAATCTAATTGTTTTAGTATAAATCTACTAGTCGTTCAAAACTTTCATCTAAATTCTCTTCACAGACACTTCGAAAACACGAAAAAGCGGCCCCAGTGCACGCTGCTACGCTACTCACTATCTATCACAGAATAGAACGTGAGTAGCGTAGCCAATCAGAGGACGGCATTCGTGATAGAACGCTAGTAGATTTATACTAACAGCAGATAGAAGACGATAATATAGCCAATCAAATTCACGGATTCACAATAGACTACGGTAAATTTATACTAATCACTTTTAGACGATGATGACAACTGTGAATGAAGTCATCAACGATAAAACAAAGACACCGGATGAATATATTTTTCGTAGTGTTTCGCTTGTTTGTTTCACTGCCGAACTCGATGAGTAAATTGCTTCACAATCGATGTATATGTAAGCTTCTTTTATTAAAATCACCGCTGCAGAGGGCTGCATACTTTTTTTGTTCCAGTTCCGTTATTCTCTGTTGACCAGCTCTAAAATTATACTAAAAATGTTATTCACCTCAGGCGAAGTGAATATTATCGAATAATTACAATTACATGAAAATCTAACTACATATTTGTTTAAAAAAGGATACATTCAACGATTCCATTACTGCACTCTAACTTTGCAAGAAGAACTGCGCGTTGGCAACTTTCTCACTGAAAAAGTGCGTTTTTGAAGTTCGTCTATGCACGAGCTCACATGGTTCATGTGTTCTAATTGATCGTCAGCACCAACACATAGCTAAATCTAGACTTTCTAAAAGTCCTTTCCAACAGTTATTCCCTGGCCTGTTCGCGACTTCGGCGTACGAAGATTACCCTCTCGGGTCGATCGAGGGAGATAAATAAGTCAGACTGAGAAAACGTCGACTTGCGGCAAGTCTCACAAGAACAACAATAACTTTATTTACCCCATTAAGTTTTACTTAGATAAATAAAGCTAAGCTGACTCCTTCCTACCTACATAACCACGAATCCTCTTCAAATACTGCTTCTACATCTCTGCTTCAACTCCCAATCTTATCTGCCTAAATATCCTGTCTACACAGTTCACAAAGCAAGTTAGCACAATGCGAACCATAACTGAAGACATCACAAACAAAACTCAACGAAAACTCAATAATTCTTACATCTCCTCTAGCGTTTGACCAGGAAGGGCGGGGCAGTCCTTTGGAGGTCCAGGTACCGAGCACATTCATCTGATTCTCATACTAAATTAGAACGGAACCAAAACTATTAACAGATGACCAAAAGGACAACATTTATAACGATCCTGGTATTTTACAAGGTTAAAACAAAGCATACCTCATAGCCGATATTGAGGTAGATGCATCCCACATATACTAACCTCAAAATTCACACTTTGGGGTCCAAACACAACGTATGTGCTACTCACAAGTCAGGGTCTAACAAAACCATATTATACTACTTTGGCATATGCACACAATATAAAGTATGCACACTTTCAAGGCTGTTGACAGCATATGAATTCTTTCAAAAGCTGCCAAGTAAGTGTTGAACAGCAGCCGTTTTTTTATTGCCACTGACACCCCACACAAGGTCTGTGTGAATTATATCATAGTGGATCCAACGCTAAGGTCAGAGATGGGAAACTCCTGCCATGTATAGAGAGAGGACACAGGCGTTTTAAACACTACACTGTTATCAGGATAACTGTCTAACCAAACAAAATATGGCTGCCTAAAAATCAAGAGTAGTAAGTAAGTAATGAACACACACCGTTTCAGCATAAACACAGAAGTCGCCCTCTGTTTGCTCCCTGTTGGTCCAATCCTCTTGATGCTTCTCAAGGCCCAGCCAGATTATCATTCGAACATGAGCAGGTACTTCTGGAAAGTCTTCCAGGTTCATTTGTTTCTTACCTGGGTACTACATGTAACAAGACAAAAGCAAAAAATAAATGCTGTACATACAAAAAGCAAAATATCAAAACAGAACTATCCTACACTCTATAACTCACTGGTAAACAATGGCAGCTTTGTCCTCTTAACCAGTTTGGCATATGACTGGGATCTCTGTATTAGGATTAGTAGCAACTGGAGGTGACTGCTTCAGAGATACAAATAGTGAACTTCACTACACTGGTATTGTATTAATTTTGAAGTGTGAACGCCAAATTACCTTCATGAACATGTTGAAGACCTTGCCACAGTACTGACCACAAGCATCAGATTGTGGTGAGAACAGAACCTCATAAGCTGGAATACGGAAAGATGCAATTCGTTTGGTGCCACTGATCAACCAGATGACCACATCAGGCATGCTGTTCTGGGGCTAAAAGGGAAAAAATATTGCCGACGAACAAACAACTGAGAAAAAATTTGGCAGATAAATTAAATACAGTAACAAGAAGATCAAGGGTTTACCTTAAAAAAGTATAGTAGCTTTGCGCCTAATTGGCGTAGGTGGAACATTTTTACGTAGAGCACACAAATACTTTTCCCACCCCACCCTACCACTTCCTTTCCTCGACACTAATTAATTAATTAATTTCAACAAACATCAACGTTTACAACTTATTGCCTTAGATACCAGTGCCCTCCCGTATGGGTATTGCGTTACGTTTTGAGTCATTTAAGAGAATGTATGAAAATGGTTCGAAAATCACTCTAAATTCAACTTGTAGTAAAGAATTTAAATAAAAGCTTACCTTAGTCTGCGCCTGTGTTATTTTGAAGTCTTTGTCGCCGCTGACTTGTTCTAAAAAGTCAAAATGGCTTTAGCGGAACGACTCAGCTGACACAGAGACTTCAAAATAACACAGGCGCAGACTAAGGTAAGCTTTTATTTAAATTCTTTACTACAAGTTGAATTTAGAGCGACATTCGAACCATTTTCATACATTCTCTTAAATGGCTCAAAACGTAACGCAATACTGTCACGTATGTAAATCACAAACAACGTCTGGGCCGCCTGTGCCTAATTATAAACCATCCCGATAGTGCGCTCTGCACTAAAAATCGGGCCACATAACATCAACTATGTGCACATTTTGGCGGTCAATAGAAAGACGTTCTACAGGAAAACGTTCACAGTACTATTTAAAGCGCAATAGTTTTCAAACACGACAAATATAGCAAAATTAGCACAAAGTGTGTAAATAGAGACTAAGGAAAAACGTTTTTACGAAGACACTGAGCAAAGAACGTAACTTTTGCACTACGTCTGGTGAGCCACTTTGCAATAATGAAATAGCACCTTAATAGAAAGCAAATGTTACCAAGTTACAGGTCCTGCAAAGTAACGTCTAGATACCTCAATAGCCATGTCTTTTAACCTCTGCATGTAACCCTCAATTTCTGACATAGCCTCTGCAACATCAGTCGCACTTTCACGAAGCTTGCTTGCCTCTTCCATGATGGCCAACTGTTAAAAAACGAATGACAACTTAAACATGAATAAAACTTAGCAACAGAGCAACCATAACCATAATTAGTAGAATTCTACTAGTATACTAATGCAAATGCTGTAATCTGATTGGCTGAGCTACTCGTATACTATCAGCCATTAGAGTACACAGTGGCTGCCGGTTGTCCACGAAATGCAATGTTTTTATAGTTTTTACGAAGTTTTGGAAGGAATTTTAGATGTAAACGGGTAATTAAATTCCTGAGAAGACTAAAAGAAGCACTTTTACGGTTTCTCGACTTAAAAAAAATTGAAAATATTGAAAAAGCGGGTACGCGCGTAAATAACCAAAAATTTGCCTGGACAGTGCGATACGTGCAACTTTTTTTAAGGGTAAAGTTCAATAATGCGTGGGAAAATCATTGGAAACCGTTATTTGCGTTAATTTCAGTTAGAATTATACTAAAACAATTAGATTATTCGCTCTCGATTTCTATGAGGCGATAGTTGATTCGGCCTTCGTCCTCATCAACGTTACCTCATAGAAATCTCGAACTCATAATCTAATTGTTATATTAGCTTAGGAAGAAAACTTTATTTCCCATCTTGTGGATACTCCCCCTTAGTTTGATATTATCTTTATTTCCCAATGACTTGTTACACTATAGTCTAAATTTATGCAGTATAATCTACTAAACCTTTTCCATCATCCTCGTCTCCTGAATCTTCAAGTCCAGCTCATTGACACCAGGGGTAGAACTGTCAATCTTTGGTAAAGGTTTCCTGATTACAAATGAATAAAAAAAAATATTTTACACATTTTAATCCATCCCAGGGAGCGGAAACTGTAAAAAGTTTGCCGAAGTAGCTTGGTAACTGGGAGTATGATTATTTGTAGAAATCGCACGTTGACCGAAACATGGACCGAGCATCAGATAAATACGGCTGACGGTGACCATTTTCTCCCTTGCACATTTGCAGTACACATTCATTCTCTGTTCAAATAACTTCCATATACATCAACAATATATCAGGGAGTTCACTACGACGTTGATGCCGAGGACAATTTGGATTAAAAAATGAATTTATGTTTGACCAATGAATCTCGCGATATGTTTGTTTCCCTTTGTCGAAACTTTCTTAACATAAATTTTAAATTTATCTATCGTGGTTGACGATCTCCACACAAGGCAGAATTCGGACATTTCACGTTGTTTGACAAAGGACGACAGAGAAATGTACCATTATAGCGCACGTGCCAGCCATTGTTCTGCTCGTTAAACCTTTTGTAATTTAGCGACGTTCCCTTTGTCGTTTTCTCAAACTCTCTATTCTGGTTGTTAAGCAGCGAGAGAAAATGCGTTATGGTAAGCGTGTAAAAGTTGAAACTCAACGAGTTCTTGTACAGTTGCATACATATCTGGAAATCATATGCTATCACTAACCTGCAATCACTAATCAGTTGATCTAGCAAGGATATGAGAAGTGAAGCGGTTTCAGCAGTCGGTGCATTAGCTTCTAAACTCAGCTGAACTTTTTCGATGTGTGTTTTCCTGTTAGCAAAGCAAAAATTAAACATTAGCCCCTGAAAACCTGCTTCCCCTCGCTTTGTAGTTCAAAGAACTTGATGCTCAAAAGCCAGTCACACAACCCCACTCTGATTCATACTTACCAATCGTTCACATAGTCTGGTTAAGATATTCAAGTTGTCCAATCTGAAGGAAATGTCTTCCCAGTGACTGTCCACACACACGCAAGGCTTAGTGTCTCCCCATGGAAGGTAGTAATAGTAACAGCCATCATACACAGCGTTTGTGGGTGGAGTGGTCGAGGAGGAAGGAGGCACTGACTGATCGAGCTTGTTACCATAATTTCCTTGTAGAAAAAAACCTTCATTAGTAGGGATAGCAACTATAATACACAGAGCTCAAACCTAGTCAGAGTAAATTTCAAGACTTCCTCAAAAGGATTTAGGGTACTATTATCGAGTCGTGAATCCTGATGTCGTCGGCGCAAATTTCCGTTTCGTAAACGGTCGATGCCATTTTCGCGACACTTAGAAATATTTTTCAACCGTGAACGAATTTTTCTCTACTAAATTAAAGAAAAAGAAAAAATTGCAAGTTACAACCTAGTATCTAACCCGAAACGTCTGTTTCCTGACATCCCTCTTATACCACTACACTACCAGGTTGATCCGCCAAATCTCCCCAAAATTTAACTGTAAAACCTCACATTCTTAAACATTAATAATAGAGTTGCCCAAACATCTAATAAGAGCTAACCGCAAGCAAACCAGTGTGAATATGAACAATTAAGCTTTTGGTGAGTGCATGTTACTCCATCAACAAATTATAACCAGTTTCTCCCTTGTCCGGGCCTAAACTAAAGCAGATATGGCATCGTTTATTCTGAAAGGCTTGGTTACCAATGATGGCATTGACCGTTCACGAAACGGAAATCAGCGTCGTCGGCAACAAGTTATCATCTACGGCGTAATCGTTTGCCTTTTTGTGACGTCCACGTGGTAACTGGCTGAACTTGAACACCGGACAAATTTGAAAACCCAACTTTCTTTCTACAGTTAGGTCTACTGTCTGCACTTATCCGTCACGCAAACGGAGCTTTTCAAAAACGTTCTTCAAACCGTAGGAATTGAGGACTCATTTTTTTTGTTTTCAAGTTGATGGGAAACATTCTGACGGCGCTTTTCAAAAACGATGGCGTTAGGAAAATCATGTGTTTTCTCCGAACAAGTTTTCCTCAAACACAAATTCAAAATAACCGGTGATTGTTGCGTTTTTAAATTCCTCCGGTGTAGTGCGCACGCAAAACATTTCATGCGTTTGCAGAGTGAAAACACCGTTTCCAAATTCCTCCGGAACATTTCATGTGTTTGCAGAGTGAAAACACCGTTTCCAAATTCCAAAAGAAGTTTTCTTTTTGTTTCCAGACCACCCACCTATGCTAACTTCGAATTCCACTGGTCCATCTGTTGATGATATCATGGACGCTTCCAAGAAGCACGCAAAGAGCTTGAACTTACGCCTGCGTAAGTATGGCTAGAGGATAAAAATGCAATACAAATAGATGATAATCACTGCAGTGTCATGTTACTAACTACATGTATACCTTTGAAAAAAAATGTTTTTATTTTACCGAAGTTTAGTTTGTAAAACTAAATTCTGGATGGCCTTAGCTACACTTACCTACAGTTTTTGTTCACATTCCGTGTCACTTAAACTGAAATAATCAAATATATACACTACACATACTCGGCTTAAAAATCGCAACTGGTGGGAGACAGGCCAGTTGGCTATTCGCAAGCATGACCAGGAGTTGAACTAGGCTCTACAAAAAACTACTCCAACTTAGTGGTCAGAGCGGGACCTAAACCCCCAACCTCTGTGGCCCTAACCACTCGGTCACGCTGCCTCCTCCTCCTGTAACACCTGCGAATGGGCAAGAATAGTTATAAACTCAGTACTACTACTGCACCTGCACACGAATAATTTCGTGACTCTGAAGATCCTCGGCAGGTTCCTTTGAAGATGGTCCCAGTTTAGTTTCCAGCTCTACCAACACTCTCCCTCTGTAAGCAACGCCCTCACCCTAAAATATGATAACATTAATTTTGCAAGATACACTAAATAGACAGGGTATTGTAATAAATATTGACAAGGTTACACACTAAAATAGCTACAATCTTTCTCCCAAGGGTTGAAAAACGGTACCCTGCATAAATTTTGTCACCCCTGTGCACTGTTAACTAAGGACTTCCAACTAACGCAAGTTTGTATTTTACCATTTTCCAACACTGAAAAGGGGAATGGGGTTGCTAACACTTACTCTGTATGTAGTACAGTTGGTATATTTTTTTTGCCCACTTTCCGACACAATTTGTTCAGCTCAGTTGGGGGAAAAACTGTAGAGTGGGAAGTCGGAGGTAACACACACACTTTATGCACAAGCTTTGTATTGCCCACTGCAGATATATAATGAATATGGAGTGTTAAGTGATAAAATTTGTTTTGCACCCGGGTGGAAATACATGGAATAGCGGTATAATGCCTTACCTGAGGACACAGCGTGATCATAATGGCATTGGCCACACAAATTCTAGTTGAACTACATGAACATGAAAGATCGAGAAAGGGAGATTGTGCATCATGTGTCTAAGATTACAATTAGTCACACCGAAGTGCGCCAAGTTGGGCGATGTTCTTTTAGATTAATGCTGACAGAGGCTACACCTCAATACAGTTAAGTGAAGTACACTGTAAATGAAAGGGCTTTTCTACACTTACAATTCCCATATTCAAGTCATCATACTCATCAGGTAGATCAGAGTATTCTCTTGTTGAGCCATAAAAGTTGATGTAACAAGGACCAAACAAGGGTAGGAACCCTAAATAGAATCAGAACAAACATTTCAACAAGAGTCAGCCATAAGGGAATGACCATCATTTTTTGAGGAGGGAAAAGGGGGGGGGGGGGGGGGGGGGGACCGTTCCAAATACAAATTACTGCACAGCCAAAACTGCTGGAAAAAAGTATGTAAGGGGAGCCATCGGGAAAATTATCAAGCAAGAGCGAAATCTACTATTCAGGTCCTATTCTTAAATATACACAAAAATCTTGCACAAGCTATTACCTATGAGCTTGTTCAGTTCATTGAAAATGGAGAAAAGGACAAACTGGACACCTCTAAATAGGTATAACTCTATTACACCGCGAGTTTTGTTTCCTAAGACATTAATGTTACCCTTAAAAAACCAGGAGTCCAAGAGAAACAAAGGCTGCTTTTTCTGTGAAGCTACAATGAGTGACAGAAGAGTTGAAAAACACTTTTTGACTTGGACATATTTTCTCCCATAATGACACTTTTTTTCCCTCTATAAATACTGTGCAGATCACAACACTTGCAAAATCTTCAACTGGATGCTGAGAATTGATGCTACGTGCAGATGCATTTGAAGGAGAATGAGGGGTTAAGTATTGTGAATAACCTTTTTTCAAGTGTCTTGACTACTTTTGTTTTCCACTAACTGACCACTGTTCACCGCTTAACATAAAAAACTTCAGATAATACAACATAATTATGCTTACCATCATCACCCTGTCCTGAGATGGCAGATATTGGCATGTAAGCCGTGCCAATACAGTCATCAGCTGTCAATCGATCCCTGAGATCAAATACAACATGGACATGGAAAATTAGTGACATTGGCAATAGAACTTTTCAAGGTTTTTTCTGAAGTTGCAGTAAATGTACGGAAAGTTATACGTTTGTTGCCCAATGAGTCAAGAGTGATAGATGTTTAGAGGAGCTGCAAGGAACAGTTAACAGTATATTTTGTTAATTCGAAGAACACAGATTTACTGTTCATGTTTAATTCAAAAATACCTCAGAATTCGAAATTTCTAGGAGTTATTGACATTAGGTTCTCCATTTTCACCATGTATTAACAGCAATTTTTTGCCATATTTGTCCCCCAAATTAGACGACATTAGAAACCGTGAAAAGGTCTGTAAGTGTCTACATACATTGCATGAAAGTGTTGAATAAATTTTACAAGTTGCAAAGTACAGCTTGAAAAACAGGACCTTTAGGTAAAATTTCAATCTTGATATGAACCCACGAACATCTCACAATGATACAAATGCTATAAGTCCTAGAGACTATTGAAACAGAGTATGCAAAACCTTACCAGTCAAATATTTGTAGTTTGAGTCTTTCACACATGGATGGGAACTGCAAAAAAGGATCAATAATACTTAGCCATGTAATCAGTGTTTCCTACAATCTCTGTTTCTCGAGTCTGCCAATAAAAACATTTTTAACCAGAAAATCTATCTAAAGTTTATTTGAAAAACTCACCTTAAATAGTACATTGAGTTCTGTGTTAAATTCAGGGTGATCTGAATTGTAATGTACTCTTGTCTTTGCCTGTTGAATAAGATTCACTCTCAACTTTAACGTACAGATAATAACAACCTCCTAAGAGAAGCCATTTGTAAGAGCCTTCTCTTCTCTAGCAGCTCACAAGAGACCAATTTAGATAAATCAAAATTCAGTGTAAAACGATAGACCTCGGCCCCAGAGAGAGAGAGAGAGAGGGGGGGGGGGGTACTCCCTATAATGGCCTATATGGGGAGTTGGGGTCCGAAAGGGGAACCTTTTTGAGGCTTCAGGTATATAAAAGGGTAGGGATTTCACAAGTCGAGGTATATAATAGGGTAGGGAAAACGGTCATATAGGCATTTAAAAGGGCCTTTAATTATAATATTTCGAATAGATGCCCCTTACAGCTGTATCAGTTTATTTATTAAACACTAAATCAAATTGAGGACAAGACTTCCTAAAGAAGGTATGTGAAAGGGGTACCTTTTTTCAATACAAGGTATATAAAAGGGGTACCTTCTCTGCCAAAATGGTACATAAAAGGGTACAGGGGTTGGACCTCGGGGCGGAGCCTCCCCGTATTAAACTTTGTTAAGTAACGTGACCAATTTTTCTCTAAACCAACAAAAGAAAACAAGGACATAAAGCAACAATGTTCACCTTTCGTCCAGCAAAATTAAAGACAAGATAGGGATCTACAAGTTCCTTTTGGTCCTACAAAAAAAGAACAACCACAATGTTAAACTGATTTGGGGAGCAGATCCAATATTGACCAGCCTTATTTGAAGAAATGTGGGCCGTTTCATTGTTCATTCTTATTTATTTCTGCCAGTTGACAGTTTTGCTCCCTTCCTTCTCTTACAGCCATGTAAGTATAGTTGCATCACATTGAGGATTTGTGATCCAACATTATTATTCATTCAAAATATTTCCCCATTTCTGATTGGTTAAAACCACACGCATAATTCACCATAACCAGCTGCTGTTCACCAAATTTGGGAAGAATCTTCGTCATATTGAATCAATGACGTCAAAAGTGCAGCCCGCTGAAAATTATTGAACTGATGATGTCAAAATGACGTCAAAAGTGCAGCCTGCTGCAGATTATTGAACCGTTGACCGAGAAAACCTGGGGACGAGATTGTGTTATTTTTGGTGAGCAGAAAAACAATGAGTGAAATGGCGAAACTCCTTTAAGGACAGGGAAATATTTTGAATGAATAATAACGCAATTATTGAATTCGGCTTTCGTAGGATATGAGGAATTCTGCAGATCTTGGAGGTTGTTATCCACCTTGGCCATCGGCCTCTGTGGATAACACCATCTTTGATCTGCAGAATTCCTCATATCCTACTTAGCCTCATTCAATAATTGCTAATTATTTGGACCCCAAAATAAGATTATGATATGGTGCATCAAAGAAACAGATGAATCCTGGATCAACCATGATCCAAATCTTAAGGTCATACCGGTAAATCCTGTTCCAGACCCGTCCAAAATAAAAGGGAAGCAGCCATATGTTTTTTTCACTGCATCCTTCATGTACAACCTTAAAACCAAATCTTAATTATGTTGACTAAATTGTAGTAAAATTAATTCAGCCTACCTCTTTAACATGAAAAACTTTTTTGACTCCTTCGAAGAAGCCAGAGTCCACTAGGATAGATAACAACAAAATCCCAGTCAGCATTACAATTTGCAAACGTTGTGGCAATGCTTATCCCTTATCAATAAAAATACAGTTAAATTATAAAAAATGCTAATTATGGAACAGCTGGAAATAGTCAGAGTCAGGCTTTTAGCCAGCATTTCAAAAGTGGGAGTGCAAAATACTGTATGTTACAGTATCGCCTGCTTGAAAGAACAATTTGTAAGCTAATGCCTGAATGCCCATCTGGCTAAAAGCCTGGTCAGAATACTATATCGTTTGGCATTCACTTATCATAACAGATTGTGAGAAGTGAGAAGTGTAAATCCTTAATAGCTTAAGTATTCATATAATT
>JAHPZR010022540.1:0-33816 GCA_019787425.1 Platygyra sinensis | reverse complement strand
GTCGGGTTGTTCGAAAGCCGGTTAACGTTAACCCAGGGTTAAATGTTATCTGAAGCATTACGTTTACTTATTTAGAAATGTTTTTCACCTCTAATGTTTGGTGTAGGTTGAGATTACTACAGCTCAAAACTGAAGGGCAAGCAGTATAAACAGAACACCTCACCAAAAAATTACAAAACTGAAATCAAAATTCTCGCTAACCCTGGGTTAGCTTAATCGGGCTTTGAACCCGGCCCAGGACAATTGCCACGCTCCCTGGAAAAGACTTGCATCCCCCCTCCTCATGATGTCTAACAGTTTGCCCGTAAGAGAGCAAAGAGTTAAAAAGAAAGAATAAACGCAACACAATTACCCTGGCTTGTTCAAGCTCAGACAGCCTAATCATTTAATAAACGGCAAGGAGGAAGAAAGAGACGAGCCATAACGACTGAAAATAATTAAAGAGAATAAGAGAATAAACAAAAACAAGATATAACCATCTTCATCCACGGCTCTGTTCAAGTCCACTGCCCAGTCTGTGGTCCACTCCCAGTCTTCTGGACATACGATCTCATCCCTAGCTGTCACAGCATCACCACGCTACAACAGAAATGAAGGTTTACATGACGTCCATAAATGACACTTAACTGGTACAAGAATAACTCCGAGCGGTGTCGCAAGAAAATCAACCGTCGAAAAGGCAGTAGATGTAGTCGCAATAACAGTAGAGTTTTTTGTGTAGTTCCGTAAAGACAATTAAAACAGAACATTCAGGGCCGTATACAGAAAATTAAAAACGTTATGACTGAGGTAATGTCCATAGCCAATTGCAAAAACGTAAGAGGACTGGAACGAGTTTCTTATATTGACTAGATTGAAAATCGAAACATTTCAGCTGAAATGCTACTGAATGAAAAGCTACCCAGCCAAGTTTAAGAGTTTTCAGCAGAAAATTGTTCAAATGGGAGCCTCGCAAAAGTTGCAAAATTCCATACAAACCCTTATAATTTTGTGGCTTGTCTACCCAAATCCATACAAACTCTCTATTTTAGGTGATATTTTAAGAGCTACCATTTTGTCATTTTCCTCCTCTAAATACTTCTATTCTTGGTAAAGACTCAAATTTAGTTGATCTTTCATTTGAATATCTTAGTTTTTCAAACAAACGGAAAACCACCATACTGTTCCACAGTCTTCTCACGTTTCTGCAATTGCCTATGGCTAAATTCTCGATCTTAGCATTTATCTTGATTATGATGACTACAATGAACCAAAAATGAAAACAATAACTACATGAGGCAAGGACCTCGTTTTGCCTGTTACCAGTTATACGGCGCTGACATCTAACTGCCGAAAAGGTAAGGGATCAAAGAACAGTGACGTGCTTATGAGAGGAAAAAAACAAGCTTAATTGAGGTAGGTCTCAAAGAGTGAGTACATAATAGTGTGGTCGGCAATACTCACCACATCTGTCCAGGGCACAGAAGAAGGTCCCCAGCTTCCTCCTGGAAGACGAGACTCATTTTCAAACACATCCTCAAGGAAGCTTTTGTGACCACTGTCTCGATCATACGTCATGCTAGGGGAAGAAATATGCGCTGTCAATTTTTTTTGATCAGTTCACCATCCTTTAAAGGCGCTATTTGGCAACTTTATAAAAAGCTAGAAGGTGTCTTTGCATCAACTGAATTTTAAAACTAATGATCTAGTTTTGTTATTTAAGACTATTTGAAGGTACTGAAACTGTTTCCTGTCGCCTGTCGCTACGGATGGCATGGATGGAAATGGATTGAAATTTGAAAAAAATTGCCAATTTTTTCATGTTTTGATGCCACGTATTCCAAAAATCCTCGAGAAATTTATTATGGTAAGCCCTCTCTGATCAAATTCATTCGATATCTTCGTCGTAGCTTTACAGACGCGTATTGTCTATGATTAAAGCTTTCAAGTAATGATTTTAGCACAGAATTGGCCTAAAACAGCAAAATGCTCGTGACAATGCCCCTTTAAAAAGGTAACGCTTTAGTCGTTGCAATACATTTTAAGACATGGCAATGGCTACTACGCTTCGAAAGCGCACCCCAGAGCTAAAAGCTGCGAGACCACGCGATGCGGTTTCAGCCAAAGACCCACATTTCATCCTTGCCATGGAGTCTCCAGTTGCTCTGTAGTACATGTTTGGAAAATTGAATTCCTTTAGAAGTTAATAATTACCTGAGCTCGGGGTTCACAAACCAATCTCCCTCAAAATGCCAGCCAGGAGGAGGGACGAAATACTCTTGATACAATTTAACCTGAAATTAATCATTATGGGTGAAATGTCATCACTTTTTAATACTTGTTAAGGAAAAGTACAATGCCTAATACTGACATAGAGCTACACACAAAAGGACTTCAGCGAAAGGGGAAGGCTGTTTTTTACTTTCAAGTCCTATAAACTATAATTTCAGGGCTGAGAAAGAGTTTCCAGCAATCTCATTGGTTGAGAGATTCCTTATATGACACTATATTCACCGCGCCAGGCGGTGAATATAACATTTTCATGGCCTGGTTACTGAACTCGCCACCTCGGCAAGTAAATCAGTTGCTGAATGAATTTTTCATTTATTCGGAAGACATCAATCCATGTCCAGGATATTTGAAAGGATGGAGAATTTTCAAAATGACCCATCGCAATAGACCTTTTTCGCTTGTACATTTTGTTTTCCCAATACAGATCATGTGATGATACTCAGGGGATTTGATCCTTTGTCTTGTTCATTAAAAAAGAGTACATGCAGACATATTCATGCTTGCATGTACCCTTTTTAATGAACAAGACAAAAGATCAAATCTCCTGAGTATCATCACCTGATCTGAATTGGGAAAACAAAATGTACAAGCGAAAAAGGTCTATTAGACTGAAAATCCTTTCAATAAACAATTACATTAAGAGCTCGAAATTATTACAGTATAAATCTACAAGTCGTTCAAAACTTTATCTAAATCCTGTTAAAAGACACCTCGAAAACACCAAGAAGTACCGTTGTTTTGTTAACATGCACACACTGCTACGCTACTCACAATCTATCACAGAATAGGTAGTGAGTAGCGTAGCCAATCAGAGAACGGCATTCGTGATAGAACACTAGTAGACTTATAGTAACACCTAATACTGATTAACAATTAGATTATGAGCTCGAGATTTCTATGAGGTGATAGCTGATGAGGCCGAAGGCCGAATCAACTATCACCTCAAAGAAATCGAGAGCGAATAATCTAATTGTTTTAGTAGAATTCTTTCTGAAGTTTACTTCAAATAACGGTTTCCAATTATTTCTCTACGTATTATTAAACTTTGCGCCTTAAAAATATTGCCCGGATTGAATTGGCATTTGACATTGAGGTGTGTACGCGCGCACATATTTTTTTTTTCTCGATAATTTCAACATTTTTTAAGTCAGGAAACCGTAAATGTCTTTCGTTTAGTCTTCTGAGGATTTCAATTATCCATTTTCATCAAAACTTTCCTCCACAACTTTAGCAAAACGAAAAAACGTCGCCATTTCGTAGACAAGTTCCAGCCACTGCACACTAATGGCTGATAGTGTGCAATGGCTCAGCTAATCAGATTACAGCATTTGCATTAGTATACTAGTAGAATTCTACTAATAGCATTTACGAAATAGTAAATGCAGTGGTCAAGTTGACCGCAAGCAGGTCCGATGGATTGACCGAAATTTTATTTTCCTCAAACTAAAGCTACTTAACAATTAGACTACGAGCCCGAGTTTTCTACGAGCAGATAGTCAACGAGGCGCAGCCGAGTTGACTATCCCTCGTAGAAAACGAGGGCGAGTAGTCTAATTGTTTTAGTATAAATTTACCGTAGTCTCATTGCATAAAAAGAAAAAAATGTCAAGTAACGCGTAGAAAAGAACTGTTTTATTATGTTACATCAGGTTCAAACGTGATCCGCGATGTGCACTGATGCGTAACTGTTGACTATTTAATAATTAGATTATGAGCTGCGCCCTCGTCAACTATCACGCGATAGAAATTGAGAGCGAATAATCTAATTGTTTTAGTATAAATCTACTAGTCGTTCAAAACTTTCATCTAAATTCTCTTCACAGACACTTCGAAAACACGAAAAAGCGGCCCCCAGTGCACGCTGCTACGCTACTCACTATCTATCACAGAATAGAACGTGAGTAGCGTAGCCAATCAGAGGCGGCATTCGTGATAGAACGCTAGTAGATTTATACTAACAGCAGATAGAAAACGATAATATAGCCAATCAAATTCACGGATTCACAATAGACTACGGTAAATTTATACTAATCACTTTTAGACGATGATGACAACTGTGAATGAAGTCATCAACGATAAAACAAAGATACCGGATGAATATATTTTTCGTAGTGTTTTGCTTGTTTGTTTCACTGCCGAACTCGACGAGTAAATTGATTCACAATCAATGTATATGTAAGCTTCTTTTATTAAAATTACCGCTGCAGAGGGCTGCATACTTTTTTTTGTTCCAGTTTGTTATTCTCTGTTAACCAGCTCTAAAATTATACTAAAAATGTTATTCACCTCAGGCGAAGTGAATATTATCGAATAATTACAATCTAACTACATATTTGTTTAAAAAAGGATACATTCAACGATTCCATTACTGCACTCTAACTTTGCAAGAAGAACTGCGCGTTGGCAACTTTCTCACTGAAAAAGTCCGTTTTTGAAGTTCGTCTATGCACGAGCTCACATGGTTCATGTGTTCTAATTGATCGTCAGCACCAACACATAGCTAAATCTAGACTTTCTAAAAGTCCTTTCCAACAGTTATTCCCTGGCCTGTTCGCGACTTCGGCGTACGAAGATAAATAAGTCAGACTCAGAAAACGTCGACTTGCGGCAAGTCTCACAATAACAACAATAACTTTATTTACCCCATTAAGTTTTACTTAGATAAATAAAGCTAAGCTGACTCCTTCCTACCTACATAACCACGAATCCTCTTCAAATACTGCTTCTACATCTCTGCTTCAACTCCCAATCTTATCTGCCTAAATATCCTGTCTACACAGTTCACAAAGCAAGTTAGCACAATGCGAACCATAACTGAAGACATCACAAACAAAACTCAACGAAAACTCAATAATTCTTACATCTCCTCTAGCGTTTGACCAGGAAGGGCGGGGCAGTCCTTTGGAGGTCCAGGTACCGAGCACATTCATCTGATTCTCATACTAAATTAGAACGGAACCAAACTATTAACAGATGACCAAAAGGACAACATTTATAAAGATCCTGGTATTTTACAAGGTTAAAACAAAGCATACCTCATAGCCGATATTGAGGTAGATGCATCCCACATATACTAAGCTCAAAATTCACGCTTTGGGGTCCAAACACTACGTATGTGCTACTCACAAGTCAGGGTCTAACAAAACCATATTATACTACTTTGACATATGCACACAATATAAAGTATGCACACTTTCAAGGCTGTTGACAGCATATGCATTCTTTCAAAAGCTGCCAAGTAAGTGTTGAACAGCAGCCGTTTTTTTATTGCCACTGACACCCCACACAAGGTCTGTGTGAATTATAACATCATAGTGGTTCCAACGCTAAGGTCAGAGATGGGAAACTCCTGCCATGTATAGAGAGAGGACACAAGCGTTTTAAACACTACACTGTTATCAGGATAACTGTCTAACCAAACAAAATATGGCCGCCTAAAAATCAAGAGTAGTAAGTAATGAACACACACCGTTTCAGCATAAACACAGAAGTCGCCCTCTGTTTGCTCCCTGTTGGTCCAATCCTCTTGATGCTTCTCAAGACCCAGCCAGATTATCATTCGAACATGAGCAGGTACTTCTGGAAAGTCTTCCAGGTTCATTTGTTTCTTACCTGGGTACTACATGTAACAAGACAAAAGCAAAAAATAAATGCTGTACATACAAAAAGCAAAATATCAATACAGAACTATCCTACACTCTATAACTCACTGGTAAACAATGGCAGCTTTGTCCTCTTAACCAGTTTGGCATATGACTGGGATCTCTGTATTAGGATTAGTAGCAACTGGAGGTGACTGCTTCAGAGATACAAATAGTGAACTTCACTACACTGGTATTGTATTAATTTTGAAGTGTGAACGCCAAATTACCTTCATGAACATGTTGAAGACCTTGCCACAGTACTGACCACAAGCATCGGATTGTGGTGAGAACAGAACCTCATAAGCTGGAATACGGAAAGATGCAATTCGTTTGGTGCCACTGATCAACCAGATGACCACATCAGGCATGCTGTTCTGGGGCTAAAAGGAAGAAAAATATTGCCGACGAACAAACAACTGAGAAAAAATTTGGCAGATAAATTAAATAACAAGAAGATCAAGGGTTTACCTTAAAAAAGTATAGTAGCTTTGCGCCTAATTGGCGTAGGTGGAACATTTTTACGTAGAGCACACAAATACTTTTCCCACCCCACCCCTACCACTTCCTTTCCTCGACACTAATTAATTAATTAATTTCAACAAACATCAACGTTTACAACTTATTACCTTAGATACCAGTGCCCTCCCGTATGGGTATTGAGTTACGTTTTGAGTCATTTAAGAGAATGTATGAAAATGGTTCGAAAATCACTCTAAATTCAACTTGTAGTAAAGAATTTAAATAAAAGCTTACCTTAGTCTGCGCCTGTGTTATTTTGAAGTCTTTGTGGCCGCTGACTCGTTCTAAAAAGTCAAAATGGCTTTAGCGGAACGACTCAGCTGACACAGAGACTTCAAAATAACACAGGCGCAGACTAAGGTAAGCTTTTATTTAAATTCTTTACTACAAGTTGAATTTAGAGCGACATTCGAACCATTTTCATACATTCTCTTAAATGGCTCAAAACGTAACGCAATACTGTCACGTATGTAAATCACAAACAACGTCTGGGCCGCCTTTGCCTTATTATAAACCATCCCGATAGTGCGCTCTGCACTAAAAATCGGGCCACATAACATCAACTATGTGCACATTTTGGCGGTCAATAGAAAGACGTTCTACAGGAAAACGTTCACAGTACTATTTAAAGCGCAATAGTTTTCAAACACGACAAATATAGCAAAATTAGCACAAAGTGTGTAAATAGAGACTAAGGAAAAACGTTTTTACAAAGACACTGAGCAAAGAACGTAACTTTTGCACTACGTCTGGTGAGCCACTTTGCAATAATGAAATAGCACCTTAACAGAAAGCAAATGTTACCAAGTTACAGGTCCTGCAAAGTAACGTCTAGATACCTCAATAGCCATGTCTTTTAACCTCTGCATGTAACCCTCAATTTCTGACATAGCCTCTGCAACATCAGTCGCACTTTCACGAAGCTTGCTTGCCTCTTCCATGATGGCCAACTGTTAAAAAACGAATGACAACTTAAAACATGAATAAAACTTAGCAACAGAGCAACCATAACCATAATTAGTAGAATTCTACTAGTATACTAATGCAAATGCTGTAATCTGATTGGCTGAGCTACTCGTATACTATCAGCCATTAGAGTACACAGTGGCTGCCGGTTGTCCACGAAATGCAATATTTTTATAGTTTTTACGAAGTTTTGGAAGGAATTTTAGATGTAAACGGGTAATTAAATTCCTGAGAAGACTAAAAGAAGCACTTTTACGGTTTCTCGACTTAAAAAAAAACTTGAAAATATATAAAAAGCGGGTACGCGCGTAAATAACCAAAAATTTGCCAGGACAGTGCGATACGTGCAACTTTTTTTAAGGGTAAAGTTCAATAATGCGTGGGAAAATCATTGGAAACCGTTATTTGCGTTAATTTCAGTTAGAATTCTACTAAAACAATTAGATTATTCGCTCTCGATTTCTATGAGGCGATAGTTGATTCGGCCTTCGTCCTCATCAACGTTACCTCAGAAATCTCGAACTCATAATCTAATTGTTATATTAGCTTAGGAAGAAAACTTTATTTCCCATCTTGTGGATACTCCCCCTTAGTTTCATATTATCTTTATTTCCCAATGACTTGTTACACTATAGTCTAAATTTATGCAGTATAATCTACTAAACCTTTTCCATCATCCTCGTCTCCTGAATCTTCAAGTCCAGCTCATTGACACCAGGGGTAGAACTGTCAATCTTTGGTAAAGGTTTCCTGATTACAAACGAATAAAAAAAAATATTTACACATTTTAATCCATCCAGGGAGCGGAAACTGTAAGAAGTTGCCGAAGTAGCTTGGTAACTGGGAGTATGATTATTTGTAGAAATCGCACGTTGACCGAAACATGGACCGAGCATCAGATAAATACGGCTCGGTGACCATTTTCTCCCTTGCACATTTGCAGTACACATTCATTCTCTGTTCAAATAACTTCCATATACATCAACAATACATCAGGGAGTTCACTACGACGTTGATGCCGAGGACAATTTGGAATAAAAAATGAATTTATGTTTGACCAACGAATCTCGCGATATGTTTGTTTCCCTTTGTCGAAACTTTCTTAACAAATTTTAAATTTATCTATCGTGGTTGACGATCTCCACACAAGGCAGAATTCGGTCATTTCACGTTGTTTGACAAAGGACGACAGAGAAATGTACCATTATAGCGCACGTGCCAGCCATTGTTCTGCATGAATTTATGTGCCAGCCATTGTGCCAGCCATTGTTCTGCATGAATTTATGTTTGACCAACGAATCTCGCGATATGTTTGTTTCCCTTTGTCGAAACTTTCTTAACATAAATTTTAAATTTATCTATCGTAGTTGACGATCTCCACACAAGGCAGAATTCGGTCATTTCACGTTGTTTGACAAAGGACGACAGAGAAATGTACCATTATAGCGCACGTGCCAGCCATTGTTCTGCTTGTTCAACCTTTTGTAATTTAGCGACGTTCCCTTTGTCGTTTTCTCAAACTCTCTATTCTGGTTGTTAAGCAGCGAGAGAAAATGCGTTATGGTAAGCGTGTAAAAGTTGAAACTCAACGAGTTCTTGTACAGTTGCATACATATCTGGAAATCATATGCTATCACTAACCTGCAATCACTAATCAGTTGATCTAGCAAGGATATGAGAAGTGAAGCGGTTTCAGCAGTCGGTGCATTAGCTTCTAAACTCAGTGAACTTTTTCGATGTTGTTTTCCTGTTAGCAAAGCAAAAATTAAACATTAGCCCCGAAAACCGGCTTCCCCTCGCTTTGTAGTTCAAAGAACTTGATGCTCAAAAGCCAGTCACACAACCCCACTCTGATTCATACTTACCAATCGTTCACATAGTCTGGTTAAGATATTCAAGTTGTCCAATCTGAAGGAAATGTCTTCCCAGTGACTGTCCACACACACGCAAGGCTTAGTGTCTCCCCATGGAAGGTAGTAATAGTAACAGCCATCATACACAGCGTTTGTGGGTGGAGTGGTCGAGGAGGAAGGAGGCACTGACTGATCGAGCTTGTTACCATAATTTCCTTGTAGAAAAAAACCTTCATTAGTAGGGATAGCAACTATAATACACAGAGCTCAAACCTAGTCAGAGTAAATTTCAAGACTTCCTCAAAAGGATTTAGGGTACTATTATCGAGTCGTGAATCCTGATGTCGCCGGCGCAAATTTCCGTTTCGTAAACGGTCGATGCCATTTTCGCGAGACTTAGAAATATTTTTCAACCGTGAACGAATTTTTCTCTACTAAATTAAAGAAAAAGAAAAATTTGCAAGTTACAACCTAGTATCTAACCCGAAACGTCTGTTTCCTGACATCCCTCTTATACCACTACACTACCAGGTTGATCCGCCAAATCTCCCCAAAATTTAACTGTAAAACCTCACATTCTTAAACATTAATAATAGAGTTGCCCCAAACATCTAATAAGAGCTAACCGCAAGCAAACCAGTGTGAATATGAACAATTAAGCTTTTGGTGAGTGCATGTTACTCTATCAACAAATTATAACCAGTCTCTCCCTTGTCCGGGCCTAAACTAAAGCAGATATGGCATCGTTTATTCTGAAAGGCTTGGTTACCAATGATGGCATTGACCGTTCACGAAACGGAAATCAGCTGTCGTCGGCAACAAGTTATCATCTACGGCGTAATCGTTTGCCTTTTTGTGACGTCCACGTGGTAACTGGCTGAACTTGAACACCGGACAAATTTGAAAACCCAACTTTCTTTCTACAGTTAGGTCTACTGTCTGCACTTATCCGTCACGCAAACGGAGCTTTTCAAAAACGTTCTTCAAACAGTAGGAATTGAAGACTCATTTTTTTTGTTTTCAAGTGGATGGGAAACATTCTGACGGCGCTTTTCAAAAACGATGGCGTTAGGAAAATCATGTGTTTTCTCCGAACAAGTTTTCCTCAAACACAAATTCAAAATAACCGGTGATTGTTGCGTTTTTAATTCTTCCGGTGTAGTGCGCACGCAAAACATTTCATGCGTTTGCAGAGTGAAAACACCGTTTCCAAATTCCTCCGGAACATTTCATGTGTTTGCAGAGTGAAAACACCGTTTCCAAATTCCAAAGAAGTTTTCTTTTTGTTTCCAGACCACCCACCTATGCTAACTTCGAATTCCACTGGTCCATCTGTTGATGATATCATGGACGCTTCCAAGAAAGCACGCAAAGAGCTTGAACTTACGCCTGCGTAAGTATGGCTAGAGGATAAAAATGCAATACAAATAGATGATAATCACTGCAGTGTCATGTTACTAACTACATGTATACCTTTGAAAAAAATGTTTTTATTTTACCGAAGTTTAGTTTGTAAAACTAAATTCTGGATGGCCTTAGCTACACTTACCTACAGTTTTTGTTCACATTCCGTGTCACTTAAACTGAAATAATCAAATATATACACTACACATACTCCGCTTAAAAATCGCAACTGGTGGGAGACAGGCCAGTTGGCTATTCGCAAGCATGACCAGGAGTTGAACTAGGCTCTACAAAAAAACTACTCCAACTTAGTGGTCAGAGCGGGACCTAAACCCCCAACCTCTGTGGCCCTAACCACTCGGTCACGCTGCCTCCTCCTCCTGTAACACCTGCGAATGGGCAAGAATAGTTATAACTCAGTACTACTACTGCACCTGCACACGAATAATTTCGTGACTCTGAAGATCCTCGGCAGGTTCCTTTGAAGATGGTCCCAGTTTAGTTTCCAGCTCTACCAACACTCTCCCTCTGTAAGCAACGCCCTCACCCTAAAATATGATAACATTAATTTTGCAAGAGACACTAAATAGACAGGGTATTGTAATAAATACTGACAGGGTTACACACTAAAATAGCTACAATCTTTCTCGCAAGGGTTGAAAAACGGTACCCTGCATAAATTTTGTCACCCCTGTGCACTGTTAACTAAGGACTTCCAACTAACGCAAGTTTGTATTTTACCATTTTCTAACACTGAAAAGGGGAATGGGGTTGCTAACACTTACTCTGTATGTAGTACAGTTGGTATATTTTTTTTTGCCCACTTTCCGACACAATTTGTTCAGCTCAGTTGGGGGAAAAACTGTAGAGTGGGAAGTCGGAGGTAACACACACACTTTATGCACAAGCTTTGTATTGCCCACTGCAGATATATAATGAATATGGAGTGTTAAGTGACAAAATTTGTTTTGCACCCGGGTGGAAATACATGGAATAGCGGTATAATGCCTTACCTGAGGACACAGCGTGATCATAATGGCATTGGACACACAAATTCTAGCTGAACTACATGAACATGAAAGATCGAGAAAGGGAGATTGTGCATCATGTGTCTAAGATTACAATTAGTCATACCGAAGTGCGCCAAGTTGGGCGATGTTCTTTTAGATTAATGCTGACAGAGGCTGCACTGCACCTCAACACAGTTAAGTGAAGTACACTGTAAATGAAAGGGCTTTTCTACACTTACAATTCCCATATTCAAGTCATCATACTCATCAGGTAGATCAGAGTATTCTCTTGTTGAGCCATAAAAGTTGATGTAACAAGGACCAAACAAGGGTAGGAACCCTAAATAGAATCAGAACAAACATTTCAACAAGAGTCAGCCATAAGGGAATGACCATCATTTTTTGAGGAGGGAAAAGGGGGGGGGGGGGGGGGGGGGACCGTTCCAAATACAAACTACTGCACAGCCAAAACTGCTGGAAAAAAGTATGTAAGGGGAGCCATCAGGAAAAAGGACAATGGAGAAAAGGACAAACTGGACACCTCTAAATAGAATATGAGGTCTAACTCTATTACACCGCGAGTTTTGTTCCCTAAGACACCGATGTTACCCTTAAAAAAACCAGGAGTCCAAGAGAAACAAAGGCTGCTTTTTCTGTGAAGCTACAATGAGTGACAGAAGAGTTGAAAAACACTTTTTGACTTGGACATATTTTCTCCCATAATGAAACTTTTTTCCCCTCTATAAATACTGTGCAGATCACAACACTTGCAAAATCTTCAACTGGGTGCTGAGAATTGATGTTACGTGCAGATGCATTTGAAGGAGAATGAGGGGTTAAGTATTGTGAATAACCTTTTTTCAAGTGTCTCGACTACTTTTGTTTTCCACTAACTGATCACTGTTCACCGCTTTGCATAAAAAACTTCAGATAATACAACATAATTATGCTTACCATCATCACCCTGTCCTGAGATGGCAGATATTGGCATGTAAGCCGTGCCAATACAGTCATCAGCTGTCAATCGATCCCTGAGATCAAATACAACATGGACATGGAAAATTAGTGACATTGGCAATAGCACTTTTCAAGGTTTTTTCTTAAGTTGCAGTAAATGTACAGGAAGCTATACGTTTGTTGCCCAATGAGTCAAGAGTGATAGATGTTTAGAGGAGCTGCAAGGAACAGTTGACAGTAGATTTTGTTAATTCGAAGAACACAGATTTACTGTTCATGTTTAATTCAAAAATACCTCGGAATTCGAAATTTCTAGGAGTTATTGACATTAGGTTCTCCATTTTCACCATGTATTAACAGCAATTTTTTGCCATATTTGTCCCCCAAATTAGACGACATTAGAAACCGTGAAAAGGTCTGTAAGTGTCTACATACATTGCATGAAAGTGTTGAATAAATTTTACAAGTTGCAAAGTACAGCTTGAAAAACAGGACCTTTAGGTAAAATTTCAATCTTGATATGAACCCACGAACATCTCACAATGATACAAATGCTATAAGTCCTAGAGACTATTGAAACAGAGTATGCAAAACCTTACCAGTCAAATATTTGTAGTTTGAGTCTTTCACACATGGATGGGAACTGCAAAAAAGGATCAATAATACTTAGCCATGTAATCAGTGTTTCCTACAATCTCAGTTTCTCGAGTCTGCCTATAAAAACATTTTTAACCAGAAAATCTATCTAAAGTTTATTTGAAAAACTCACCTTGAATAGTACATTGAGTTCTGTGTTAAATTCAGGGTGATCTGAATTGTAATGTACTCTTGTCTTTGCCTGTTGAATAAGATTCCCTCTCAACTTTAATGTACAGATTTAATAACAACCTCCTAAGAGAAGCCATTTGTAAGAGCCTTCTCTTCTCTAGCAGCTCACAAGAGACCAATTTAGATATATCAAAATTCAGTGTAAAACGATAGACCTCGGCCCCAGAGAGAGAGGGGGGGGGGGGTACTCCCTATAATCACCTATATGGGGAGTCTGGGCCCAAAGGGGAACCTTTTGGAGGCTTCAGGTATATAAAAGGGTAGGGATTTCACAAGTCGAGGTATATAATAGGGTAGGGAAAACGGTCATATAGGCATTTAAAAGGGCCTTTAATTATAATATTTCGAATAGATGCCCCTTACAGCTGTATCAGTTTATTTATTAAACACTAAATCAAATTGAGGACAAGACTTCCTAAAGAAGGTATGTGAAAGGGGTACCTTTTTTCAATACAAGGTATATAAAAGGGGTACCTTTTCTGCCTAAATGGTACATAAAAGGGTACAGGGGTTGGACCTCGGGGCAGAGCCTCCCCGTATTAAACTTTGTTAAGTAACCCCCCCCCCCCCCCCCCCGGGACCTCAGCACAAAGCTTTGTGAAATAAATACAGTGATTGTGGACTTTACTCCCCCGAACCTCGGCCTGAGGTCTATTGTTTTAGGCTGAATTTTGGTTTACTTACCTCCTCCCCCTAACAAGACCACTCTTCCTCCCCACCCCGTCTCTCCATAAACTATGGATATGGCATTTTTACTAACAAAATTGTAAAATTTGTAACATATCAAAAGTAACTTCAATTAAGGAGGCCAACGATACTTTCCAGCTCAATCTGGCCCTTATAATTAGATGGTCAATACTACTATTCTTAATCATACCATTCTACAACAATCATTAGTAAACAAGGCATTATCACTATTTTTAAGTATTAAAAGGTTACCATACCAACAGTTCACCCTGTTATTAACAAGGATTTAATTTGAGCTTTAAGTGCCTACAGTATAACTAAATAACAAGCTCTCTGAACCCATACTTTATAATTGAATAGTGATAGGCATGATAAAGTTTCAAAACTTTCTTTCTTGGGGGTTCAGAACTACCCTAAATCTTAGGAATTAAATCAAAATTATTCTATAATAATTACCGGTATTCACGTGACCAATTTTTCTCTAAACCAACAAAAGAAAACAAGGACATAAAGCAACAATGTTCACCTTTCGTCCAGCAAAATTAAAGACAAGATAGGGATCTACAAGTTCCTTTTGGTCCTACAAAAAAAGAACAACCACAATGTTAAACTGATTTGGGGAGCAGATCCAATATTGACCAGCCTTATTTGAAGAAATGTGGGCCGTTTCATTGTTCATTCTTATTTATTTCTGCCAGTTGACAGTTTTGCTCCCTTCCTTCTCTTACAGCCATGTAAGTATAGTTGCATCACATTGAGGATTTGTGATCCAACATTATTATTCATTCAAAATATTTCCCCATTTCTGATTGGTTAAAACCACACGCATAATTCACCATAACCAGCTGCTGTTCACCAAATTTGGGAAGAATCTTCGTCATATTGAATCAATGACGTCAAAAGTGCAGCCCGCTGAAAATTATTGAACTGATGATGTCAAAATGACGTCAAAAGTGCAGCCTGCTGCAGATTATTGAACCGTTGACCGAGAAAACCTGGGGACGAGATTGTGTTATTTTTGGTGAGCAGAAAAACAATGAGTGAAATGGCGAAACTCCTTTAAGGACAGGGAAATATTTTGAATGAATAATAACGCAATTATTGAATTCGGCTTTCGTAGGATATGAGGAATTCTGCAGATCTTGGAGGTTGTTATCCACCTTGGCCATCGGCCTCTGTGGATAACACCATCTTTGATCTGCAGAATTCCTCATATCCTACTTAGCCTCATTCAATAATTGCTAATTATTTGGACCCCAAAATAAGATTATGATATGGTGCATCAAAGAAACAGAATGAATCCTGGATCAACCATGATCCAAATCTTAAGGTCATACCGGTAAATCCTGTTCCAGACCCGTCCAAAATAAAAGGGAAGCAGCCATATGTTTTTTTCACTGCATCCTTCATGTACAACCTTAAAACCAAATCTTAATTATGTTGACTAAATTGTAGTAAAATTAATTCAGCCTACCTCTTTAACATGAAAAACTTTTTTGACTCCTTCGAAGAAGCCAGAGTCCACTAGGATAGATAACAACAAAATCCCAGTCAGCATTACAATTTGCAAACGTTGTGGCAATGCTTATCCCTTATCAATAAAAATACAGTTAAATTATAAAAAATGCTAATTATGGAACAGCTGGAAATAGTCAGAGTCAGGCTTTTAGCCAGCATTTCAAAAGTGGGAGTGCAAAATACTGTATGTTACAGTATCGCCTGCTTGAAAGAACAATTTGTAAGCTAATGCCTGAATGCCCATCTGGCTAAAAGCCTGGTCAGAATACTATATCGTTTGGCATTCACTTATCATAACAGATTGTGAGAAGTGAGAAGTGTAAATCCTTAATAGCTTAAGTATTCATATAATTACTCACTATTTTATCGTGTGAGTTAGAAATTACAGAATCTTTAATTTGAATTGCAGTGCAAATTAAAAAAATAAATACATTGGACTGTTCTCAGCCAGTCACAATGATAAGAGTCATGTAATAAAGAGTTTAACAACCTTTGGAAACCTTGCACAATCTGTATGCCAGTTCTGTTCACACATATCTGCCTACTGATTTACAATTATTTCAACCAAAACTGGAATCAAGACATTTAATAATGCAGTACTCACTTTGAGGGATATCTTCAGCTCTGTATACTTTTAGTGAGAAGACAGCTGGGCGTAGCATCACTCCAGAAGGCTGCAGCAAATTTCTGAAACAATCATTCACAATAAAATTTGACAATTACACAATGAATTTACAACTCCTAGACCTAGAATCCCAGATACATGTAAAAGCAAAGCCGATAATTGAATAAATGTATTTGAATAGACTGACAGCAAGATTAAATAAGAAAGCCTAGTAAAAGCTTAGTTCAGTTACTTGACACATGTTTTGATAGCAAAATACAATAGTTTATTGGCTTTGAGTCCTATTATTATTTCAACAACACAATAAATGGTAGAAGAGAGGCATCATGACCAAATTAAACCACAAGACAGGAAGATACCCAGGTTCTAAAGATCCTAAGTATATACACTAGCCACCACTCCATCATGAATGCCTCTAACGTGAGCATGCATTTGAGAAGGTATTCAATTACAAAAATTATTAAGTACTCACGACTCAATGTCATCAGTGTCATCCTCAGTTACACTTTTAGAGGTAGACTACAAAAAAAAGTACAAACTATCATTGATATTTTTTAATTTAGGAAGAGATCGTATTGTATGTGCCTGGCTAAGACAACTGGGATTTCAAACACATCATTGGAACTGAGCAGGTTCTTGAAATGCAAGTTAAATCTAGGTCTCTGGGTCATTTTTAGTAGAAGTTGTTCAGTTGAAAGTACAAAGTCCTGACATCATATTTCACTCAGAAAGAGTTGGTATAAAACCAATTAACACTATTGTCTGTATGACACAAACTATTCAGTACTTAATAATCCAAGTATCATAATCTACTCACTGGGGCTTCATCTCCAGGACCAAGGACCATAACAGTGACTTTGACATAACCCTGGAAAAAAAATCAATACTGAAAATAAGATGTGAATGTATTAAAACACAGGAATAACACTTCAGAAAAAGAAACAAAAAAGTAAATGCAAGAGAAGAGGATGTAGGAAGCACAACAAGAAAGGAGAATGGGAAAATGAAACAAGATGAACAGGTACAGGCAGTTATTGGTAAAAAAGGGAAACAACTGATTTTAATTTAACTACATTTAGCACTTTAACTCAAAAAATTGTAAGTTTTATTAACATTTTCATTATGTTAGCTGGATATTTCTAACTCTCAAACAATGCATCAGAAGTTAACAATATTATTTTCAACAATTTAATAACACAAGTTTTACTCTATCTCAGAATAATATTTTAAATCTACTTTAGGGTTATAGAAACTGCATTTATGTAATACTGACATAGTAGAAATTTCAAATTGATTTATGATAGACATTTAATTGTCCCTATAAGGAATTATTTTACTATTAATGTGGGATTATATTTCAATCAAACATGGCTCGTGAAAGTTTGGGAGAACTCAAAAAGCTGTGGAAACATCACCTGCGGCTTGTGTTCCCATAGCATTTCTTGTTCTCCCAAACTTCCACTTGTGTTTCTATAATTCTATAGAAACATGGTACATGTTTTCTATTTCTTAAATAGAAAATGAAAATTACTTTGAGTTAGCGGGAGGTTCGAGTTATCGGGAGTCAACTGTATGCAAATGAATGCAGTTTTCAATATGCCAATCACCAAAACCACTTCCTACAAAAATACAGAAATAGTATAAAATAGCTATTGTATATAAAAATTATTTGCAGATCCATTTGTGCAATTGCCTGCATTGCTTCTTAATTGCTAACAAAAGATTTATATGTATGTACAAATAATATAGTCACATTCAGAGCAATAAAGTTCAGGACTTTTATTAATTTAAGCATCCCTTTTACTAAATGAATTTCAACTGACTTATCCCTAACTTATAACACTTACATAAATATATTACAATTTAGTGTTATTTAATGTTGTTCATAAGATTAGAATTACTGACATTACAAGAACCTGGGATATGCAAGAAAACATGTGCGGTATATAAATACATAAATAGAAATATAGAAAACAATTTCTAAATAAATTCAATAAGTTAAACACTACATGTATTTACTGTTATTAATCTCCTAATTAGCATTATCATTAATTAAGGTAAGATAATACTTTAACTTTGCACCGGGCAAATATTTCTGTTTCCATTCAAAAAATAGAGATCTTTAGACTTGACGATGACAACAAGGATGAGTTTGAGATTTTTTTTAGAAAGTCCATGTACACACATTGCTCAGTTCACTAGTTATGATATTAACTTGCATTTAAGTCAAGCCACTGCCAGCTGCTTATTGACAAAAATATTTCTTAAGTCTCCCAAAAATAAAAAGTTTTTCAAAGGTAAGCTTTATATATATCTTTGACCTTGTTTTTTATGAACAGCAAAGATTGTGGTGGAAAAATTGAACTTGGCCTGAAATTTGTTATCAAGTCGAAAGATCTCTTTAAGAATCCAAGCTGGACTGACTGCATAGTAAGCATTCAGAGACTAACATTAATTTTATGCTTTATTTTACAAGTTTAAAAGTCAAGAATAACAACTATTTTTATGGCATTTTGCACCTAATAATAAATATAATTGTTCTTTTTATTGATCCATACTTAACAATCATTAATTTAAAGTACAAATATTGGTAAACTTGTTTAATGTTCTTGAGCCACATAATAATTATTTGCTTTCCCTTAATTAATGACTTGATTGATAATTGATTGCAGTATCATTTAGCATACTTGAGTTTATAAATTCTTGTCTATAACAGGCCCTTTACCATTTCCTCTTGATAACAGTATGTTTAACATACTTATAATACCACAGTATTAATGTTGATTGCATAATATGTTTACTAATATTTTCACTGATCAAATCAAATTGTTATCTTGTTTAACATTTTTTTCTGAGTTTTGTGATTTTGACAAAATATTATCTCAAAATAAAAAAGTTATTTAAAAAAAGAACAAAACTAAAAAACAACTTTGTTTTATATGTTCACTGTTTCAACAAACTTTTTCATACATAATTATAGTACCTAATTTTTCATTTATAAACAAGTCATTTCCATGTGTGCACAACCAACTTCAGGGTGCATTTAACCCTCAAGTCAGGACTGATAGTGCCACATGGCACAAAATGTTATTATAATAATTTGGCCTATTCATTTCAATTTGGACACCAACAAGATCTTTGAGAGAACCTCACATTGGGACCATAAAATAATGCCTCCCTCCAGAATAAGACTTGATTAACCACCTCTCAAGTTTTTGAAGCATTTTTGCTTTACAATTTTCGAGTCAAGTGAATATATGTTAAAAATCTTCACACCCAGAGCTGCAAATTAAGCTATTGTTTAGGGGTATACCCAATAGATACAAGCTAGAAATAAGGTATTTTTGACTTTTTCATTTTTTTACTTTGCAGACTCCTTAATTCAATTTGTAACATCTTGTACGTTTGTTGTGGTAATTTAGGACATATCCCAAACAATACCTTTCCACTGGTATATTACTTGTGGCCTTTTGATTCACTGTCATCACTTCACAAAAGTACAGTTTTTCTCTGGGACTTAAAGGAGAAGCTCAAAATTTCATTTTCTTCATACTTATTGCACCTTGACAGTTTTAGTTCTGTTCTGACTGAAATTTTGTATCCTAAGGGCATGTTTAACCCATTGACTCCTGTGCCGCCCGTTACCGCCCGTGATGAGCCTTGGCCTTTCTTCCACTTCTGACGTCATCACTTTTGACCAAAATTGGCATCATCTATACTCAATTTCTGCAGGAGGAAAAAATCTTTCCAATGATGCCTAGATCAGAATGAATGGTCTAATGGAGCCTGAGATATGCACAAAAATGCTCAAAAAGAAGAGTGAAAAACTCAGAGCGAAATTTCCTGCCACTTTACCTATAGCTGCTCCATGATAGAAATTGGCTGCCTCGATGACTCTTTCTTAGAATATTTTTAATTAACTGCAAGCAAGCCCAGGGGAAGGTCAATCACTGCAGCAAAAAGAAAAGAAAAGGAGAAAAAGGAAAGGGAAAAAAAATTCAAAAATCGAAAAGCCTGGTAGCTGTCGTGTTACAAGTGCATTTTTGACCAGATTAAAGCTAATTTGGCCGAGATCTAGCCTCAAAACCACCAAAATGTCCAAAAAACACATTTTTGGCATAAAGTCCCAATAGTCAATGAGTTAAATAAACAAGTTACCATCATTATTTCAAAATTAGAACAAGGAACAAAGATACCTCTGAATCAGTGGTCAAAATAATCATTTAGATTAAGGCTAGTACATGTAATCCGATTTTTAAAAAAAGTCTTTTTGATACATTCAAAGAATAAATTATGAAGCTCATATTTAAATCACTTTTAATTAACATTTATCAAGACTTTCTGAATTAGTTTCAGCATGGGAAAGGTAAAAGTATTTTCAGCTTTAAAATTTTGACAACTCATAGATCACCGACATTTAACAAAATTTCTGTGAAAAAAGATTTATACCTGTACTTTTCAATGTTGTGATCTAAGGCTGTTTTTACAAAATCAATGTTCAGTTGGCTGGTCAAGTGGGTGTCAGATTAAAAGAACCATGATAAAGTTAACAGTAAGATATTTACTGCTGGAATTCCACCAATTTTTCTGCCAGATGCTCCTCGTGACTTCCCTGTGTCAGGCTTCTCATCATCTTCGTCCTCATCCTGATATTTTAATTAGGCACTTACATAATAAGTACAATATATTATGACAACTTTTGCCACCTGTCACTCTACAGACATTTCTAGAGCATACTCAGTACCCATCTTTCCAAAGATAAAATAGAACCGTGTGACTTACGAATTTATGAATATTTATTATTGCAATCAGTCCTTAATACATGTAACTTTGGGTGAAAACCGTATTGAACCTGAATCTATACCCACTGTAATTAAACACCAGTCCATCTAAGACATACATGCAGATGCCTCAAACTACATATGTTTCAGGCTTTTCCATCTGTTAAACCAAGTGTGAATGGAGTGCTTCAACTGCCAAATGTTGGATTCTAGATACTTGCAAAGTCTAAGATAAGTTTCCTGTTGCATTTTTATACCATGTCCATGTACAAAACAAAAGGAATCCAAACTTTTTCACCCATGAGTATACACTTTTTTCCACTCAATAACTTAGACTACTGCAAATAAGGACCACAAACATTTTGCATCAACAACAAAGGATTAACATTAGAATTGGCCGAGGACCACTTCATGATCACTACAACAATAAGTTTAGTCGCAATACTGATTTCAGCCAATTTTCATGCACAATGTTATTTTTAATTGGTAATCTTGACACTTAATTGGACATCTACACCACTGACTAATTACAAATTGAAGGGACTGTCATGAATATAATGTATTGTGAGACAATAAATTTCAATCTAAAAATAACAGTTAACTTTGGAATGCAGCTGCTGCTCAGTTCTAGCAGACACGAATATCACTCGACAAAAAATTTAACAACTAGAAGGTGCTCTTTAAAATTGGCACTGAGGATGGAACATATACAATGTCTTACTCTAATCATATAGCTAAAGGACATTTTCCCTGTCCAACCTGTCATTTAATGTAATCAGCTGATAATATTAACCAATGATGTGCCAGGATGGTTGACTAACAGAATAATATTTAAATCTGTCCTCAGAGTATGTATGAATGACAGGCAAATGTAGTAACTGTCAAGAAAATCAATGCTTCCATCTGCTAGCACAGGCAGCCTAACATAGCATATTTTGTACTGCTAAAGTTCTAATGTACAATGTACTCTTTGTAGTTGCACTATTATAAATCAGTTTACCAGGATATATAGCAAAGCTCACGAGGTATTGCTTGCATTGTCTTTCCAAGTTGCCCTTACCTTAACCCCAGCCATCTTGTCATCAGGATCAGTGAGTAAAACCCATTTCCGTACAACAGCATGGGCTGTAACAACAAGTGAGAGAACATTAATTTTTTTCTTCAAGATAGCTGTGACAAGCTCAGAGATGTCTTAAAAGAGATCTTGAATGTTTCCAGGTGCATTTCTGCATCTTATTTCAAACATACGGATAGCTAAAAGCTCACAACACAAAAATTTTAATGGTAAAACACTGGCATCCATAAGTAAAGGAATCATATGCTGATTTCCCTCAGAAAAAGAGATCTTACGAAGACCTTGACTATGACATCTACACGTATTGTGGTGTTGCCATGACAATCTTGGCACCAAAAACATGACTAAATTTTTATTTTTGTGAACTTTAACTTTTACAATCGATTTATATATTGGATGGTAAAATTATGCAAAAAATTTCACTTCATATGCACTTTAAGCCATGCTCTCAAATAAGCAGCAATTATATTTTACTTCACAGGCACTTTAATGCCCTGAATATAAGGAAAAGGGAATCTGAAGAGAAATTGGACAAATTATATGCACTGTACAACGAAACCCTATTCACAACTACTTTCAAGTCATAAAATTGTGATTGTATTGGATCAAGGGGTTTAAAAGATTAGAAATTGACTTCACTGAGCTTTTTCTTTGGGGCATTTCAAGGGTGGTCAGGTGTTCATCTTAAATTACAATTCTAGCACTTGGCAATATGGGGTTCTCACTGAAATTTTGAGTCCTGTAATATGACCTAAAAAACCAGTATGTATTGACGGTATGCTTTGAATTGAATTTGATCACCTTGTTATGGTAACATTCCTGTAAGAAAGTGCAGTGATCAAATCTCTGTCTTCACATTACTTACCTGGCTCATCATAGAAAAAGCCAATATCACTCTGGAAAGAAAACACAGAAATAATTATTTAATGCCTAATCACACATTCAATGTTCTTGTATAAAATACTGTTGCAAAGAGTATGATTGTTGTAAATCTGAAGCTGATTATTCCCATTTCCACTCTCGACACTCTTTTCAGTTTTGTTGATAAAAAAAAACCCTACTACACTGGCACATTGTTAGTGCAGAGCACTAGGCTTTTAATCACCCTCTCTAGCTCACTCTCACCTTCAGTGTTGTTTAGAAACTTAACAGGCAAAATGCATTGAGCAAGGAGTTCAGGTACACTGTGCATTACAACAACTTAAAATGTCCAGATCTGAATTTTTTTCTGTTGCCAAAACAAGACTGCAAAGGTTGGATAAAGGAAAGGCTCTTGATGACCGTACTTTATTTCTTAATTATTATATTGTCTCTTTTTTATACAAAAATCAACTGTACATGTAAATACTGTACTAGACATAAAATCACTCATTGGAAATGAGGACATGTAAAAGCATTAACTTAATAATCATGAAATTGTTTTACCTTGAAATAGCCAATCATGGCATTAGCCCTCAGTTTCCTTGAATTGAACACCTGTTCCAAAAACAAATCTCAAACTAATTAAAATGAAAGTGGTACTATGATCAAATTTTCACCCCTTGATTTTTTTTAGGTGTATCCCATAGAATTTCATTAAGGAATAAAAATGCTGTTTACTGTTTGTATGCATTAGTTCCGCAGATATTTAAGACTGATGATGTCATACTCTCAACCCAATGTTATGTCAAGTATATAAATAAACCTATCTTGGCCAATTTGCAGCCCAGACCATTGAAACTTGGTGACTAATAGTTCTACAGGAAACCCACCTATGGCTATATAAAATTATGTTCCCATGGCAACTCATTCATTCCCAGTCCCCATTGACTTGATTTCAAGATGTTAATGATTTTTAGGTTAAAAAATGTTAAATGAAGCCACAAACTCAAGCTAACATATTTATATGCTTGCTGGATCATGCATATGGGGATCATTAGCAACTGTCAAAATGGAATGCCAAAGGTGGCCAGAAAAGGTTTTTAATATCGGAGAGGTCTGGAACCCAGTGTGTTGCTATGGTAACAAAACTGTTAAGCTTGTATTGTGGAGCAAAGAATCAGACATGTCTGATAAAAATTGGCTGAGATTTCTTTTTTTCATCATCTTTGATCAAAATTTGGTTGAGTACCCATATGATGTTATAACTTGGCTAAATATCTCTGGAACAAATAGCCTGCGTAGCAAGCGTTTCCATGGGGTTGGGGAGCAAAGAAAGACCAAGGAACAGTATTTTGCCAGCGCGAAATTGGGGCGAGAGGCAAAATAAGAAAGAGGGGGTGGGGGAGGGGAATGAAGGGAACGCTTGCGGACAAACCCCTGGATTTTGAGAACCTCCGTTCGCCAGCAAATGGGGCTCGTGAGTGGCTGGACCAGTCAAACATTATTGACATGTGTCCATCATAGGATCAAGAAGGGCAAGCGCTCTAGCTTCTTTACAAAAATTTCTCGCCGAACGTGGTTTTAGTCGTGTCGCTTCGACAGTACGGTGCAAATCCTGTAGTGCAATGCCGACGCTTTGGGATTTCGAATCGCGACAATGCGACACTATTTTCGTTACTTTTCTTCTCAGATGTTTGAAGCCTCTCCTGCCTAAATTTCAAAGACTTTCCGTTGTTTGTCTTGTCACAGGCGATAATACACGCACCGATTCCTTCCCTCTGGCTAGTCTCGCAAATGCTTTTTTACTGGAGTTGGCTATGTAGAAGTTGAATGGCTAATTTTACCTTTTATTACCCGGGGTCCATGAGGGTTTTTTTGGTTACAAAGCTGCGATAACCACGATCGAAATTAATTATTTGCAATATAATGTTTACACAGTATCCAGATGCGCTGGCTTTGATGAGTGGCTTTGCTGCTCACGATGGCAGCTTCGCCACGAAAATACAAAAAAAAATCCTTTGGCACGTAGGGTAACCTTGTATGATCCTTATTAGACAGAAAAATACAGTGATCCAAGATTTCGAATCTTGCGAGCATAAGGATTACAAACGCGACTTGAATTTTAAACACTTGATGATGGCATGAAATCAGTCAGGCATGAAAGGCAAATTGGGCGGTTTTCAAAATCAAGGGGTCTGTCGGCAAGCATTTCCTTCCTTCCCCTCCCCCTCCCCCCTCTTTTTTCATGCGGTAATTCTTTGCCCCTGAAGCCCACAGAAAGGCTTGCTACGCAGGCTATGGATCGAAAAGAGATATTTGAAAATAGTAAATGGCATTTTCTCCTCTCCACACAGACTACTTGTTTATGTAATTTAAAATGGGTTAGATAGGAAAGATACAATTTTTGTCATAGTACACTTTAACTACAAGAAGTCTAATAAACTATTGATATACTGTTAATACAATCTACTGGTATTAGTTATCATTAATGTCACTGTTCCTTAACAAAACCCACCAACTGCGGGGCAATGTTTATTTAACATGCTGGCTACTAAATAAAGACAATGAACAACTCAAGTTGGCATTAATAGGGGAGCACTGACTTGCGTTAGGTTAGCCTGTGCGACTTCCGGCCATTGTGTGACAATTGAACCTCACTTATCTCCCCAACACTACGAGCTGAATGAAGAACAGCACGTGCTGGATCAGACAAGAGTATCGGTTAGCAGGTGACATTCAAAGGCAACGAGGTCAACCAGCTAGGGGGAAGTCGCTGTGCAGACTTAACCAAAACACGTTGGAGTGACCCGTGTTTAATAGATTGCAACAATACGACCAACCCCGTGTCCCAAGGGAGGGAGGGAAAGAAAAAATTTACGACAGTTTATAACAAGTACTAACTGTGATGTACAACAGAACACTTAAGTGAACTCTGAACAGTTTGTTTGAGCTTATATAGCTAGACTAATGTCTACAAAATAGCCAGTAGAAAGAGCTGTACTACGAAACAGCTTGGCATTACACGTGATAAAACATCACCATGAATAGTGCTTTAATATTTTTGGCCAATGCCGTGAACCCTTATAAAATACTTAAAGTAACAAAGCTACAATGTTTAAACCCAATATACAATGAGTCTCAGAGTTAAGGGACCTTTGGAGCTCAACTACACAATAGTTTTATTGAGAGCTGCGCTGCCATGAAAGACCTAAAGATACATGTGTCATGTTCCATTAACTATATTTTACTGGCATGACTGTCAAATGGCATTAAGAATATTATTAAACCATGCCATATTACTATTGTCTTAACAATTCTACATAATGTAATTACTTTTACTAACCTCAAAGCTGATAATTTCATCAAACAACTCTAATGGTGACATTTGAAAATTAAAGAAGAAAGTCTACAAGATGGAAGAAATGAGAAGTTAACATGTGTACAGTACAACTGGTTAGTCAGACAATACTGTATAAAGGCACTGATTATTATTTTGTCAATTATTATTTTGCAGCTCACCTCATCAAAGAAGGGTTTGTTTGTTGAGTGCTTGACTTTAGTCTGGCGAGTGTGGTTAGCCACTGTACATCTGACAACTGGACTTATGTTAGAACCAGAGAGCTGCCGACCTTCTATGATTCGTACACGAACCTGAAACAGTTCCACATTTATTTCATACAGTTATACAAAGCTCAGTGGTTTTATATTGGTTGGCGTAAACTATGCTGACTGCATGAGGATATGCATACATGTATTTAAGGTTTGCATAGTATGTACACACATATCTGTAGCTCTATCAGTTATTACTCAATGTACAATGTATGCTGTATTAGAGCTAAAACTAAACACCATAACTTGACCTGATTAGAAGTTTCGGGCTGAAGCTTGTTATTACAGGAAAAATACAAGAACAACATCTTAGAGGACCCAACATGCAGTACTACAACATCTGTCTGTGAGTAGTTTACAACGTACTGATGGTAATTACAGCTACAATGTTAATGTAAAAGATTTTATCAATATTCTATTATCTTTATGTTCGCACCTGAAAATCCTGGGGTTTATTTGACAACTTGTGCCTCGCTGTTCTCCTTCTCTTTCGCTTTTTTCTGCCAAAAGAATTAAAGAAAATATTAATTACTGGATACTTGAAATCATTTTAATCTGAACTATATTAATATATAAATCAGTGATTAAAACTACTTAGAATACTGACTTGTTGTAACCCTGGCCCGAAGCTGCATGTTGGTCGAATTACTTGGCTGCCCTCAAAGTTGAGAAACTACAGGGGTTCAGTGGTTGCACCATTATTAATAATTTATTATCTTTGAATATGGTTCTAATTTAAAGTACTGCTTTTAAAATGCATACACTCCCATTCCCACCAATGTTTACAAGAGGCTGACATCTTCCACTTTTCTTTTTGAATCTGACATTGATGGAAGTGAGTGCACAAAGAGAAGCATCAGTGCTCTCTTGGTGGTGGATTGTTTTAGGTTTCTTTTTTACCTTTATCTGGGTGGAAAAAGGTGTCTTTATTTTCCAAACAAGTTAAAATGTTAGAAGTATAGAAACTATCGAAAATTTCAATAGTTTGCTACACTATCGCAATTGTTATTGATACTTCATGTTCACGATCGATCCATAGCTATCGCAGCATCAACATCGCAATGCATCGATACTTTGATGTATTGTTACACCCTTACCAGAAAATATCCATATCTTCCTCATGGAAGGTATGGATAAAAAGGTTCTCGTAGAAGGGAAAGCCAGCTCCTTTCCTAGTGTCAAGCCATGACTAACCATGCTGCAGTTTGGTGGTTATCTTTTGCAGTATCGCCTAGCATAGTCGTGAAACAATTAACATTCCAGAAATTTTCTCTGGTGTTCATTGTTTTACAGGAAAGACTAAAAAAATGGCAGTGACCCTTTCTGTTGAGTAATATTAATATACAATGTTGACTTGCACGACCAACATGGTTTACAGGCAGTACACTGTGCGAATGTATTTCAGAATGTCACAAAAAACTAGATGCAATGTTTTTAAAACCTGTGTGTCATGTGCAGAAACATTAAGGCAGAGCTGTTGAAACTAGACATGTTCACACTCTAATTGTCAATTGTTCAATTAAAAAATGCAACAGTTTGTCTAGACAAACTTCAAAGTTTTAAGCGTGGAACAAATGCGGAAAAAAGTTTGCCATTCATAGTAGCTTCAAAATCGTAGTTCTTTTTAAAAAAAAATCGATAAAAACTATTCAGTTACCTTGCTGTCTCACTCACACCTGCAGCACCTCCTCCCTCCAACTCATCCATGCCTTCTTCTTCTTGCAGCCCAAATTCATCATCTAGTTCTGTACCCAAATCAGTTTCGTCCGTGACTGTTATTTCCCCTTCAACACTCTTGCCTGGTTTAGGAGGAATGTATTCCAAGCGGAGAGACAGCTTGGCCTGTGCAAAAATACGTCAAAAAATGATTGAGTACAGGTTGTAGGAGTTCCTCTTGGTTCTGATGACTGGAAATATTCATTGTAACAAGCTGCAAGCTACTTGAACTTGTGACCAACTGGACTCTCTCTTGCTTGCCTAGTCAGTGCTACTATGTACTCACTCATGTATGCTAGCTCAAACTAATAAGTCTTGAAGTAGTCATACACTGTAGAGAGAAATCATTTAACAAAAGAATTATCCATAATAACTATCCCAGGATATACTCGTATGGGATAGTTTAAAGGAGTTTAAGTTTTCCTTTAAACAATGATACCACATTATTGATTCTATTAAAGAAGGAGGGAATGGAATCTGGGTACACAGCTTATGACACATTTTCAAATCTTTAAGCATTCTCCGAGTCAGAAGAATAAACCTGAGATATCTAACATTGCTAAGCATTACTTACAGCTATACCAACCTGTGTCATTCTGTTATTGCCATCCAAAAGATTGACATCAGCTTGCATGGTGTGACTGCTATCCTTTACAAGGTCTTTCAGGGGGACGGTGGCTGTGCCAAGTAGCCTTTAAAAGAAACAAATTATTATCCCCAGGAGCTCTAAATATAATGAGAATTCCATCTACTGTAACTAAGCATACATGTACATGTACCAATGAAATCCAAATATACTTATATACCTATACTTTCAGAAAATTTACTCATTAGCCAAGATTGTTCCTGCAGAAATGTAAACAATAAAACTACCAGAAAATCTTCAAGAGTGACATGCAGGATTATTCTGGACAGAGCCTGGTCCAATACTTAAAGAATATTGGACCAGCACAAGAGCAATCATGATTTCCTGTGGAGACGGGCCAGTCATCAAAAAAGCATTAAAAGACCCCAATTTGATTACCTGTATATAGCATGGTTGCAGACATCTACCATTCCCTTTGTTTCACGTGGAAATAGTGACATTACACATGTACTAATATTGCACTGGTTCTAGCATCCAACAGACTCTACAATCTGGGGACCAATTGTAATCTTACTGGTTGGTTGACAATGTCATCTATGCCAACTGTCCAGGATTATCCGAAAGTCTCCCAGAAAAAGACTTACATGTAATATTCAGGCCTCCCAAATACAGGTACTGAGGAACACAATGGATGGCACGACCCTATTGGTGGTTCAAGAATCAAGACGCTACATCTGTAAAAATGCTAGGTGTACATGTAGTAGGTGGATTGTTTTTAGTTTGTTTTTAACCTTTATTGTGACCTTGAAAATCAAATCTGGGTGGAAAAAGGTGTCTTTATTTTCCAAAGATGTCAAATTATGTTAGAAGAATAGAAACTGTCAAAACTATTGATAGTTCGCTACACTAGTGCAATTGTTATCAATGATTCATTTTCACCATCGATTAACATCGTGATTCATCGATAGTTCGATGTATTGTTAGAGCCTTAGTGCACTGCATGTAGTGCCCTTTCATAAAAATAGAAAGAGAAATTGGCATATGATGAGAATTTTGCCTGTAAGCAAAATTAATAAAGCATGCAGTGTAATGGATTATGATTAGCAAAAATGCTTCGCAGATGTCACTGTTTCCATGTGAGACAAGAGAATTCTGCCCACAGGCTAGTAAATATACAATCATGTAACGATTAGATTTTCTTATGTATTAATTGTTAATGAAATTTGACATTATTTACACATTTAATCACTTTTTGAAGGTTCAGTCAGTCTAAAGTAAATAATTTATCATGCAGCCTCACAATGTTCTTGCAATACAAATAACTTTACCGTACAAGAATACTTCTCTAGCACAAATGCATAGAACATTTTTGGTGCAGTACATGTACGTCTTGTTCAATAAAGAATCAAACGCATTATTAACGTTCACCTTGATTTGAGGAAAGCTGTACAACATGTCACACAAAGTTCTTGTGTTTCCTTGAGATTATACAGTACTGAGCAACTTGTTTCATCACAACATAACAAAATTGCTAGAAAAGTTGAGCAGAAAATGGCTTGGAAGTTTTTCTCCTCTTGTTTTACTTTGGATATGTCCTCAGCCACTACAGTACATGTACATCCAGAAATAAAATTAATGTAAACTGTGTACAAGCAAAGTGGCCTATCAGGCTGGAGCTTAGGCTCTATTTCCGACGCTCTCTCATATCTGATCTACATTCCTCCCCGAGAAGAATGGATGGATGCCTGAGCAGCAAACCTTGTCTGGGACAAATTCATAATTAATTCATGCGGCACTCCTGGTTGTGGAAAACATCATCTGACAACCTGGACAGGTCCACACAACACCTACAGCTTGAAACATTTGTACAAAAGCTGTTCCCCTTTTTACAAATTTTGTTTTTCCAACCCATTTTGTTTTACATTATTCCTGTGGAAGAGAGCTGTATGCATGGATTCGTTGAGAGTAACGTGTCTTTCCCAAGAACAAAACAAGTGACAATGACCCAGGCCAGGGCTCAAACCTGGATAGCTCAACAACAACAACAACAACAACAACAAGATTTATTTGAACTGTAACATTAACTAAATAACTAATTGAACAAGAAATCTGTAGTCAAGCACAGCAACCATAAGGCCACCAGCACATATGTGCCATAAACCAATTTTGTATTATTAACACAATCATGGTAATGAAAGTAATATTGGACAATAAAAAACACAAACCAACAGGGCCATTTTATTAAATTTCTAATATTTAGGGCACAATCACTCTGAAATCATACTGTATAATGTATACCGGAATTTATAAATAAAATGCTGTCATATATCTTTGTTTGCAACTGATTATCATACTTCAAAGAAATAGGCTACTTGCACTAAGAGGTCATGTGACATCGTTTTTATGAAAATGAAAGTTACATGATTTTGCCTTCAAAACACTATTAGTGGGTCATCTCTTAAACAAAATAATAGTGAATTGGTTTTTCAAACCTGCACCATTTGCTTAAAATGAGAAAGTCCGTAGCTGGTCATGTGACCAAAACTTGATTTTTAAAATTATGAATTACCGTTTTCTGACACAAATTTTGCACTTAAACTTCAAGGAAAATGTTGAAAAGATGATGTAGAAACGTTTATAGCACATCTGAACGTAACTATCAAACATTTAACAAGATATAAACAAAAAGTAGTTTTGGCCGACATGTTGGAGGGCAAGAGTATGCCCTCCAACATGGCGGCCGCAGCTAATACAAATCATACTAATTTGTTGAAAAATCAAAGTACCATAAAATATCTCCCTTAAATGCGGTTCCTCTCAAATTTCGGGTGTAAGATAATTTTTATGTGTTTTGTCAATTTTTGGCATCAGCAAGATTACAACTCACTGTTTAAGGGTCACATTGGTCACGTGACCTCTTAGTGCAAGAGGCCTATTAGGATATTTCACTGACAGAGACTAAAATTAATCTACAGTCTGTACTGTCTGTCAGGATCATCCAAAATGTCACATGTGGGAAAAGCAAGAGTACATATAACTCATAACTAATGCAGTATGAGCAAGAAAAATCAACAAATGCATAACTGGAAATCCAAACATTTAAGAATGACTAGACATAATTATGATCATTGGCTTATCTCTTTTAGTTAAGAACACAGAATCTTGTCTGAATAAACAGAAGGTTCCAGATACCAATTGTTGTGGTTCAAGATTTTCTAGACCAGTTTGATTATTATTTGAAATTCCATATGTTTCAGGTTGTGACACCAAATACGAGACAAAAAATGAAAAATCAAAATGATTATCATACATGTACTGTTTAGAAAAATAATTTTAAATGCAAGATACATCTGTAACTTTAAACTATAAAAAGGTGGTATCATAGTAATTCAAGCCAGGCGACATGTAATATTTTATCCACTATCATGAAAGCAATCCATTACTTTACAGTTACTTTACAGTAAATTATAAGAAGGAAACCAAAGAAAAAACAACTGTCATCTTCAGCTGGCATGTAGGATTAGCAGGAGGCAGATCTCTAAAAACATACCAACTAAAAAATAATAATCTAAAATAGTAATAAAAATTTATTTCTTGAATTACTAGAGTAAACACATAAAAGTTGCCCCTGGCAAATTGAAAATTTAAAACACTAAAGAGAAAGGATTTACATTTATCTGAAAAAAAATTATGAGTAAATTAAATATTCATTTGAAACTTGTTTTAGCATATCTGGCTAAAAATCGTGAGAGTTGTTTGATGAAAATAATCATTTTGACACCTGTCACATTATATTTTATTCATACAGAATATTAATATTACTCTTTACACAGCCAGGCTTAGGACAAATTAGAAATTGTGCAATATTGTTTTCTTTTGCAATATATCGGCTATTTTCTAGCAGAAGAGATTTTGAAAAGTATCATTTTAACAATTTTAAGAATGTTTTCTTCTCCATAAAGTTTTGTTAATTATGATCTGTGGTTTATGAATGGGTCATACATATGTCAATTGATAACAGCAAAATATGTGAGGGTGCAATCATATTGAAAGCTGGTCGGTTTGAATGATGTACGCTAATTCATAAAAATAACAATCAAAATTTAACATGCAAAAGCTATACATGTAGTTTCAAATTCTTTCAAACGACAATTGAAAAAATAAAAATATATTACTGCTGATGTAATAATAAGGAATTAAAAATGCACAGAAATTAAGACATCGATCGCGTAAATAATTTAGAAGTGAAAATATGCTAATTTTGAGTGTTGTTGCATGACGGAAAGCAAATCGCCTTGGAGATAGATTTAAAAGACTGAAAAAACTACGACTGTGATTAAGTCGACAATAAATGGTACAATACTTCAAAGTTTAATGCTTGAAACATCGCTTAATACCAAATAGTTAACCCAAATTTGTTTGAGCCATGAAGACCACGACTTAACGTTAAATTGTAACCCTTTTAGCCTGATAAGTAACGTGTAAATTTATTCGATTTTCGCCTTGTTTGCAAACAGTGCGAATTACACAGGAAGTTTATCTCGCTAAAATAAAATTATGACTGGAGAACAGCGTGTCGCCCTTGCAGCAACAAAAAGCTTCTAGCACTGAGCTTAAAATTAGTTTTAAAAAATCGAAAAAATATTCGCCTCACGCAATCCCGTAACCTCCCCAGCGGCGCGGGTTTTTCCGCGAAAAGTTCGTCTATAAATAGAAACAATGGTTTAAAGTGGCTGTCCCTTCTTCGGCTTCTTGTGGCATTAATCGCCTTTGTAGCGATTGTTTTGGCCGAAAAAAAAAAGACAAACAAAATAAATGCGACTACACCCTAAAATCGCGACATCGATCTATGCCACTTCAGTTTGTGATCGATGCAAACACTGACTCGATTTGCTATTCAAGCCGA
>JAHPZR010022538.1:5000-12500 GCA_019787425.1 Platygyra sinensis | reverse complement strand
AAAAATCAGTTGAGAAATTACAATAATTATATTTAAGTAGATCAATATTAAAGTCACCCATGATATAACATGGCTTATTACATTTATCTAATTTAGTCAAGATAGTTTTAAGGTTATTTTCAAATTTGTTAAATCTGTTGATTGGTGGTCGGTATATCGCGCCAATTATGATATTCTTAGATTTTTCATTAATTATTTCAATAAAAAACAAGGTCATTCCTCAGTTTAAATTTTAAGTCATCCCTAGAAAAAATACAGATTCCACCTCCTATTTTATTTGGCTTAAGCAACTTTGTTGATTTGTATCCTGGTATTTCAAAATTATCATAGTCATTATTATTAAGCCATGTTTCGGTAAGAGCAGGGGCCTGGGTAAGAGCTATTATTGTGAATTTATGATCCAGGGAATTTAAGTACTCTTTTAGCGCATCAAACTTGTTCCTTACACTTCTTATATTTAAGTGATAACTTGTCACTATTGGAATGCCTTGTTTGGATTAGATTGTTAAATTCTTGAGAGGAATAAAAATTAGTTCTGGGATTCAAAGGGATATCTATATCTTGAGAATTGCCATTGAATAAAATGTTGTCACTATGCAAGAACGGTTTGAAAACCAGATTATCTAATCTATTTCGTTCATATAATTCGTTTTGGGACGCTTCGAGATCAGCTTTTAAAGAATCATTGTCATATTCACACCTATATGCTTGCTGGATCATGCATATGAAATGTTGTTAGCAAATATCAATGAAAATGGAACGTCAAAGGTGGCCAGGAAAGCTTTTAATAGGAGGAGGCCTGGAACCCTGTATGTTACCTTGGTAACAAAACTGTTAAGCTCATATTGTACAACACATTTAGTAGAATCTTACTGCAAAGAATCAAATATTTCTCTTATAAATTGGCGGAGATATCTCTTTTCATCATATTTGAAGAAAATCTGGTTGAGTATGACGTCATCCCTTGGCTAATTTGCATATTTTAAAAACTTGAATATCTCTTGAACGAAAAGAGATATTTAAAAATAGTAAACAGCATTTGTATTCTCATGCAGTCTACTTGTTTATGTTTTAAAATGGCTTAGATAGGAAAGATGCAAATTTCGTCATAGTACCACTTTAATCATGTTAATTACTGTAATTTTGATCTCTTTCAAGCAGTCGCGGTCACCCTTTACTAAATCCCGACGAGCTGTTTCTATATTCTTGATCATGACCTGCGTTAAACGGCCACCTTGTAAAAAAAAAAACCACTCAAATGCTAAAATGGTATTTTTCACTGACCTCTAGTAAAAGACAAAGTGCTTTCTGCTTTTCCAATCTGTAGGTACCGTATAATTTTATTATAAAGCGGTGCTGATAATTTCTTTTCAAGTTTGATTGGTCTCGTTACAGTGGATACCTCTGCTCAGTCAAACACTAATTTTCCCCCGATTACTCGAACTATCCGATTTTCGAGCCAATTTTCGTTTCCTTGGGAAATTCAAAAAATTGGGATTCCACTGTATTTCTCGGAATGCCGACACAAAATTCTTGTGAGACCGTTCTCCTGTAGATTACCTGGACTGAGGCAATTTGTGACATACCAATAAGACGGCACCGTAAAATGTATAAAAAGCTGTACGATAAGAACTGACCAAACACAGCAGTATTGCATACTCTGTTGTACTCTGTTACCATTCGCTAGTTTTTGCGTTCCAAAAACAAAACTAAAACCAAAAAGCGACAACCACAGCACTTCTGCAAGGTAGGATTTCTAATAATGGTAGAAAGAAAAGAGTACTATAACTACATCTTTAACATAGTTTATTTATTTGTTGATATATGTCTGGATTTATGAAAAAATTCAGTCGCGCCTTACCCAGGCGTTTTTTTCTCCAAAGTGGACGATATGAAATTAAAAGAAATGTCAGTCGTTTTCTCCTGCACTCGTTTATCCTTTTTTCATTGCTCTCCTTTCCCTATTTTTTGCCTTTTTGCGTGGCTTGGAGGCTGCCTTTAGGTGTTGTTAAATCAAAGGGCACATTAGTGATTTGGCGCAAATTATTTAAACACCGTTTTCATATATCCAGTCATACAGTGTGTACATAATCATCAAATTTACATATGACCAACTTTGGGGCAGATAATTCAACTGTTGAATGTTGAAATACGTTTAGTCACACTTAGACCTTCAGTTCAGTGTCCTAAGCGAAACCTTGAACTCATGATCACTAAAATACACATTGCACTATATACTGGTTAAGCACAAATTTAACTCGACCTTAAAATCAAGGAAGTAGCAGATCTCGATTTGCGACATGACTTTGGAAGACCACAGCCATAAAGAAACGCTGGCAACTAAGCAATTCTCAGTTTAAATTACTACACGTTGCGATAAAATGGCCGTAGCGATACGGTGACAAAATTCTCGCAATGTCAGCCTTACAAAGGTTTCTCATGAAATCCCAGGCCTGAGTGAGATCTTTGACATTTCCTGATCGTTGATACTTTCTGCACCATTCCTGGGCTTCCATCAGATCGCGACCACATGCCTGACAGAAAAGAATGACATTACCAATCTGATAAAGAAGTTTACAGTCCACTGACATTACATACATACATATTCATACATATACAGTTTTTTTCGACAAAGGTGTAAAAGCGTACGCGACAATGTCGATTGGCATTATGGGTAGTAAGAGTTTGGTTTTGCTTGATTGAGGTTCAAGGTGATTCAACAACAAGGAATGAGAAAGAACGAATACGTGTGTTTGTGTTATTTCCTTCAACCCTGCGAAAACACCTTGAGGTTCAATCAAGCAACGTAGAAACCACCATTACCCATAAGAGCCTTCGACATTGTCGCATAATTCCCCGTTTGTAAGACAACCTTTCTCGAAACAGCTGTATACTGTACTTTATTGGTTCGTCCCCAAGGGCTTTTCAAAGTAAAATTTACATTACACAATTAAAAAGCTAAGTACATGACAATCATAAAACGATAAAAGTTAGGTAAAATTAAATAAATCAGTCATTAAGAAGCTTTTGCCTGAGTAAGCGCTTGAACTCCGTCACAGATGAGCTACTTCAACCTGACTGACGGACTGACGGACAAACAAACATGCCGTACAAATAAATTGAACGAAAACAACTGACGCAGTAACTACATATCTACATATATGGCCCTTTAGCCGTACCTGGTTAAATGAAGTCTCTTTAAGGGTCTGTGGTCCTCTCTCCATCATCTGATGCAGCGGTTCTAACGCACCAAGCATTCCTTTCACGTTACCTTCGCTGAAGTAAAGTCTTGATGCTTCTTCAAGTCCTTCGTGCCACAACTCATGCCACAAGATGGCGACTCGGATGAGATCATCACTGACCTAAAAACAAGCCTTGTTATAATATTGTAGATCTTAGGACATCTAAAAATCCACTCACCCTGGTTTCGCACACTTTATCTGATAAAAGACAGATTTATAATCTGTACAGTGGGAAAAAAACACGCGACGATGGGAACTCATCTAAAGGTTTGACACACTATTGCAGACCCCACAAAGAAAAACTTTTCCGTCTCAAGGGGAAGCTGGCATACCAATCGGTTAACATTGCCTCTTAAAGTAAGAATCATGAAATATGTTTTCAGGTGCTCAGGCAGCGTACATACCATGACTGCCTGCTGTACGAGCTGTTGACTGTGTTCACCCATGTTCTTTAGGATCTGATTAGCTGCATTGCGACGAGCACTGCTGGCTGACTTTGAAGCCACAGTCAGTGGATAGATCAGGCTTAGACAAAGATGAAAAAACAAAACATTTGACTTGCAAGAACTTGTGTAGCTATACAAAAATGTGCAGGTTTTTGCCAACTACTTGCAGACAGTGTAATACTGATACAGAAAGGCCATAATTTGCCATGACTTACGAGTATATACACCAAATATCTGTTAGTTATTTCCCTATTGTACGAGGCGTGACTTTTGTAGAGTTACTATTGGTGACAAGCTACAGAGGAATGCAGTTACCTGTGGATGATGTTTGCCGATATCTGTAAGAAGCTGATGAATAAGCCGTCCAACAAGTTGACGAGGAGGGTCAATTCTGGCGATAAGTTGCGGAATAACCTAACCAAGTAAAAAAATCGGATCAATATCTGTATCTGGGCAACTGCGAACCTACCCCTCCTCTAACCCAACAGTAACACTAACTTATTAACCTATTATAACATGTTGGTTAGGGGAGGGGTAGGTGCGCAGTTGCCTTGATGCTGATATTGATCTAAAATATCTATTTGTAACAAGTTTAAACAAACATGCCACAGCACCTATATACAGCGCTCACAAGGCACATGTTACCGACCAAAACATTGTAATCACAATCCAGATTTTCTCAGATCATTGTAAAAGGTGTTTATCTTAAACTGTTTGTTACTACAGTGAAACCTGTATTAGCGGTCACCCTCGGGGAATGGCTAAGGGTGGCCGAACACAGTTTTCGCGCGCGCTCATGCTAACGCAATTCAGCGCGCGCACAAGTATTGTATAAAAACAAGCATGGCATCAATACAGCGATCATTTTATTTGCTCAATGTCCGCGCTGTCTGTACTATTTTTCTTCACAAATGAACACTGTATTGATGGTTTTACTCTTTTATTACAGAGGTATGTTAGGAAAAGTAACGATGCAAAGAAACCAGCAATTCTCAGCTTTTGTTTGTTACCGAAGGAACCCAGTTAAATGCAGCGCATGCGTAGTAAGTCGAAAAATTGCGATTGAGTGAAAAATTGACTTTCGGAGATACGCCTATTTCTCGAGAACCACTCATTAGAATTTCACGAAATTTAGAGCGAAAATACTTTAGGAAATAAGTAACTGGAGGATTAAAAAAAGTTAACTTAACAAAGGAAATTCAAGATATGCCAGTGAACCTTCAACGAGGGATAATTAAAGATCTGTTTGTTAAATTATTATTAAAATAGCGCTAACATGTGAGTATCGTTACAAGCTTGTTGCATGCAAATTATAAAGAAAATCTAATGACTAGATTTTCTGCAAATAAACAAAACCGATTTTAAACGCCTGTTTATAATTAATGATGTTGTCATGGCAACGGCACATACGACATTTAAATTACCAAAAAGTTGAAGTTTGTGTTGTTAACTTGCTTGCTGCCATTTTTGGCGACCAAAGTATCAAGGGTTTTAGAAGCAAAGGTAAATGAAACAGAGGTATCAAAAACTGTGTTCAGCCACCTTGATACAGGTTGACCGCTTAATACAGGTCAAAATAGAGGTCAGTGAAAAATACCATTTTAGCATTTGAGTGGTTTTTTTTTTTACAAGGTGGCCGTTTAACGCAGGTCATGATCAAGAATATAGAAACAGCTCGTCGGGATTTAGTAAAGGGTGACCGCGACTGCTTGAAAGAGATCAAAATTACAGTAATTAACATGATTAAAGTGGTACTATGACGAAATTTGCATCTTTCCTATCTAAGCCATTTTAAAACATAAACAAGTAGACTGCATGAGAATACAAATGCTGTTTACTATTTTTAAATATCTCTTTTCGTTCAAGAGATATTCAAGTTTTTAAAATATGCAAATTAGCCAAGGGATGACGTCATACTCAACCAGATTTTCTTCAAATATGATGAAAAGAGATATCTCCGCCAATTTATAAGAGAAATATTTGATTCTTTGCAGTAAGATTCTACTAAATGTGTTGTACAATATGAGCTTAACAGTTTTGTTACCAAGGTAACATACAGGGTTCCAGGCCTCCTCCTATTAAAAGCTTTCCTGGCCACCTTTGACGTTCCATTTTCATTGATATTTGCTAACAACATTTCATATGCATGATCCAGCAAGCATATAGGTGTGAATATGACAATGATTCTTTAAAAGCTGATCTCGAAGCGTCCCAAAACGAATTATATGAACGAAATAGATTAGATAATCTGGTTTTCAAACCGTTCTTGCATAGTGACAACATTTTATTCAATGGCAATTCTCAAGATATAGATATCCCTTTGAATCCCAGAACTAATTTTTATTCCTCTCAAGAATTTAACAATCTAATCCAAACAAGGCATTCCAATAGTGACAAGTTATCACTTAAATATAAGAAGTGTAAGGAACAAGTTTGATGCGCTAAAAGAGTACTTAAATTCCCTGGATCATAAATTCACAATAATAGCTCTTACCCAGGCCCCTGCTCTTACCGAAACATGGCTTAATAATAATGACTATGATAATTTTGAAATACCAGGATACAAATCAACAAAGTTGCTTAAGCCAAATAAAATAGGAGGTGGAATCTGTATTTTTTCTAGGGATGACTTAAAATTTAAACTGAGGAATGACCTTGTTTTTTATTGAAATAATTAATGAAAAATCTAAGAATATCATAATTGGCGCGATATACCGACCACCAATCAACAGATTTAACAAATTTGAAAATAACCTTAAAACTATCTTGACTAAATTAGATAAATGTAATAAGCCATGTTATATCATGGGTGACTTTAATATTGATCTACTTAAATATAATTATTGTAATTTCTCAACTGATTTTTTCAATCAATTTTCATCTTCAGGCTACACGCCACTTATTACTAAACCCACTCGCATAACTAGTCTACAGCTACACTAATTGATAACATCTTTGCAAACAATTTAAATAAAATGGAGCATTTAAATGGCATTTTATTAAAGGATATATCCGATTATTTTCCTATTTTTACTATAACAGAGCATGAATTACAGAATTGTTTACCCAAAACACCGAAGATAGATGACTGTATAACTAGGATAATTACCAAGAAATCTCTAGAAGCTTTCTGTTGTAAGATTAAAAATTGCGATTGGCAATCAACCCTATCTAAGAATGATCCGACAGAGTCATATACAGCATTCTTTAAAGACTTCTTTGAACTATATGATAAGTTTTTTCCAATGAAAAAGTACAAATCCAAAAGATCAAACAACCTGTGGATAACTAAAGGATTAAAACAATCATCAAAAACAAAAGAAGTTCTATACAGAAAATTTATAAAGAATCCAAGTCAAAGAAATGAACGAGATTATAAAATATACCGAAATAAATTGAATCACCTTTTAAGAATAGTTAAAAAGAACTATTATAGCAAAAGATTGGATCGAGCTGAAAACGATATAAAATCAACATGGAATACTATCAATGAATTACTAGGTAGAAAAAAATCAAAGACCCGTTTACCGGTATCATTTTTAAATAATAACAATGAAGAAGTATGTGACTCAAAATTAATTGCAAATGATTTCAATGACTGTTTTGTTAATATTGGACCAAACCTTGCAAAAAAATTTAATCAAGACAGTGATGGATTTTACAAATTTCTAGAGGGAAGTTACAATGACTCCATGTTTTTATATGACCCTTCACATGATGAGGTTCACAAAGTGATAGATAAAATGGCATCCAAATCAAGTTGTGGAATTGATGAGATAAGCAGCAAGGTTATTAAATGTGTGGCGCCATAT
>JAHPZR010022536.1:15000-16306 GCA_019787425.1 Platygyra sinensis | reverse complement strand
AAAATACCATTTTAGCATTTGAGTGGTTTTTTTTTTACAAGGTGGCCGTTTAACGCAGGTCATGATCAAGAATATAGAAACAGCTCGTCGGGATTTAGTAAAGGGTGACCGCGACTGCTTGAAAGAGATCAAAATTACAGTAATTAACATGATTAAAGTGGTACTATGACGAAATTTGCATCTTTCCTATCTAAGCCATTTTAAAACATAAACAAGTAGACTGCATGAGAATACAAATGCTGTTTACTATTTTTAAATATCTCTTTTCGTTCAAGAGATATTCAAGTTTTTAAAATATGCAAATTAGCCAAGGGATGACGTCATACTCAACCAGATTTTCTTCAAATATGATGAAAAGAGATATCTCCGCCAATTTATAAGAGAAATATTTGATTCTTTGCAGTAAGATTCTACTAAATGTGTTGTACAATATGAGCTTAACAGTTTTGTTACCAAGGTAACATACAGGGTTCCAGGCCTCCTCCTATTAAAAGCTTTCCTGGCCACCTTTGACGTTCCATTTTCATTGATATTTGCTAACAACATTTCATATGCATGATCCAGCAAGCATATAGGTGTGAATATGACAATGATTCTTTAAAAGCTGATCTCGAAGCGTCCCAAAACGAATTATATGAACGAAATAGATTAGATAATCTGGTTTTCAAACCGTTCTTGCATAGTGACAACATTTTATTCAATGGCAATTCTCAAGATATAGATATCCCTTTGAATCCCAGAACTAATTTTTATTCCTCTCAAGAATTTAACAATCTAATCCAAACAAGGCATTCCAATAGTGACAAGTTATCACTTAAATATAAGAAGTGTAAGGAACAAGTTTGATGCGCTAAAAGAGTACTTAAATTCCCTGGATCATAAATTCACAATAATAGCTCTTACCCAGGCCCCTGCTCTTACCGAAACATGGCTTAATAATAATGACTATGATAATTTTGAAATACCAGGATACAAATCAACAAAGTTGCTTAAGCCAAATAAAATAGGAGGTGGAATCTGTATTTTTTCTAGGGATGACTTAAAATTTAAACTGAGGAATGACCTTGTTTTTTATTGAAATAATTAATGAAAAATCTAAGAATATCATAATTGGCGCGATATACCGACCACCAATCAACAGATTTAACAAATTTGAAAATAACCTTAAAACTATCTTGACTAAATTAGATAAATGTAATAAGCCATGTTATATCATGGGTGACTTTAATATTGATCTACTTAAATATAATTATTGTAATTTCTCAACTGATTTTTTCAATCAATTTTCATCTTCAGGCTACACGCC
>JAHPZR010022536.1:0-10000 GCA_019787425.1 Platygyra sinensis | reverse complement strand
TTTCAGTTTCAGCCTTAATAGTAAAGTACTCCCGTCCTATTTCAGTGACTTCTGTATAGGAAATGCACAAGTCCATGGTTATAATACTAGAGAAAAAGGACATCTACATAAGATTTTTAGCAGAACTAATTATGGAAAATACTCTACAAAAAACAAGGTAATTGATATCTGGAATAGAATACCTTTGAACATAAAATGCTCGGCATCTATAAAGATATTCAAAAGGAAATTAAAATTTTTTCTCTCATCTCATGAGTTATAGGGCAGTAAATAAGTATTCAAATATATTCATATTGGAATATTTATAATATATGTATAGGTCTGATTATCGTAATTCTTGATCTATCAGTTAATTACCTATTTCACTGATACCATTTCAATGATTTCAGTAGACCTTTTGAACGTTTCTCCTATCCCATGTTGTGATAGTGCAGTAAATACGTACTCAAAATACAGAGTGAAATATTTCCAATATGTATAACATCAATTACTGCACTACTGTCCGTTAATTACCTATTTCACTGATACTATTTCAATGAATTCAATAGATCTTTAGTTTATTACCTTCAGGGAGACTACTTGTAAAAGCCCGTAAGGGTTTCTTTAGTCTTCCTCCCTAACTTATTAAATTGTAACCCACCGTATATGTACTGTATATCATTATGGGAAATAAATAAACTCAACTCAAACTCAATATGTTAGCTTATATATATATATGTGCTTATTTTTTCGTCTTAGTTTTTAAATGTGTGTATCTGTTGTTGTTTTTTTGTGTTGTTTTTGTTGTATCTGCTACAATCTGTTTAATTAACTTTCCCTAGCTAGGGGCTAACTAGAAAACTTAAGTTTACTTAGCCCCTAGACACCTTTAAATGGTAATGTTTAGCTATTTTCTTTCTCCCTCTTTATAGATCCAAATTCTTTTAAAAATGTAACGCTAATTGTAAGAAAAGGTGTAAATAATAAAGATTGTTGTTGTTGTTGTCAAGGTTGTGGCATTGTTTAACATATTTCAAGCTCAAAATCACTAACATATTGAAATCAAGTGGGTGGGGACTGGGAGAGAGTGAGTTGCCACAGGAATGGAATTTTTTATAGCCGTAGGTGTGTTTCCTGTAGAACAATTAGCCTGCCATGTTTTAATGTTTTTGCATTGCAAATTGGCCAAGGTAGCTCTATTTGTATACTCAACATAACATTGGGTTGGGTGTGTGACGTCATCGGTCATCTCATTTACATATTTTACCCATTTTTCAAACTTAAATATCTCCGGAACTAATGCAGATATTTGCAAACGGTAAACGGAAGTTTAATTCTTTCATGCAATTCTATGTGAAAGACTCAAAAAATCAAGGGGTAAAAATTTGGTCATAGTAGGTTCGACTGTACATAAAATCACTATAAGCTAATATTTTGTACCTGCAGCCATGTGTCAATCTGAATTGTTTTGATTCCTTCAACAAGGGCCTCATAGACTTCGGACCAATGACCATAATCAAACCACAATATTAACAGTCTATGAAGAAGAGATAATAACACACATAATTAAAAGTTATGTTCTTGCAGAACACACTGTACGTATCTTCTTAAGTTAAGGACGCATGACGAACTACTGGGAGAACAGAAAAGCCTGACCCCCCCCCCCCCAACCCCCCACCCCCCTTAAGTATTTAGACAATATAAGACCGTGGGCAGTGGACCGTGGGCTCTTATTAATACTTAGTCAGTGGTCACTTGCCTGTGAGTATCCTGAGGGGAGTTACCGCTGGACAATGCAATTGATTTAAAGAAACCGTTTACTGATGGCACCGCATATGTTATTACTGGATTTGCCACCTGTAACGGCTATGAGGTTACCTTGCCTTTGAAGACCAGTAACGGTTCGTAAAGAGTCTGAGGAATTTTATAACAAATTAAGCCAATATCCTGCGGTTAATGTTTTATTCTCGTTTATCGTATTCTTGACCAGACTCGATTTCCAGCCGTTCTGTGAGCCTGCGTTCCCTGCCCCACACGACGGGTTGGAACACTGGTCTACCCATTGTATTTTTTGACCAATCACAGCCAAGCCTGTTCGAATCGAAGTTTCCCTGCGATAGGTCAATTCTGTCACTCGTCATTAGTAGCAAAGTACTGTTGGGAAATACTAACTGATGTGACTTAGAACATGCTAAACACATCTACTTATGAAATGGCCTCTAAATTTCAAGCAGAACCAAAAGTAATATTCAAAATATTGTATATGGCCTTACACAATCCATCAAACTTTTGAAGCTCTCCTACTAAATTTCAACCGATGATTCAGTTTAGGTGATGATTGGTTTATTGGTCTGCAGTCCTTGAGAATCAGCCTCCAAACATAGGCAGTCTAGAGTGTTTAGACTGTGGTGCACTGCAAAAACAGTCGTTTTCGGTCTTTTAGGAATTCAAGGCGCCGTAGGCGTCATCGGTCGTTTCGGAAGGCGCGGAGTTCAAATATAGACCGTCGCCCGCGTTCGCAAAAAATACGACTGTTTTGCAGTCTAAGACTATGGCGAAAATTTCACTTTACTGTAATATCCGAAGTATCAACATTGACAAAACAAAATGAAAACTTCATGACCGCAAAAAAGGGACAGTTCAAGACGCTTTCGAAACGTGATCATTCTTCTGCTATTGCTGATCACGTTAATAATAATAATAATATAATAATAATAATTCATTTACTTATAACGCGCGTTAAAACAATTGGTCACAACATCAAATGGGACACTTGATTGGACACTTGATGTAGTATAAAGAGCTTTTCAAAAAATTTGAACGGTATGTTTTGAAAATGTTTGTTTACTAGCATATGAAACGTCAAGTTCATAAAATGCATGTTTGCTGAAGTAGACCAAGAGTTTATATAATCCGTAATTGATTCTCGAACAGACCGATTTCCTATATGAATAGGCTGAGGCTCAAAACAATCCAATGGGAAATTATTGTTTCAATTATAGTGTGCTTTATTTTTGGCTCCTCATTAACTCATGTTATTCACAAAGCCCAGTTAAACAACATTTGCACATGCTTACCAAATTTGACATCAGTAATTAAACCAGGGGAAAACGATGAAAATTCGTTTAACTCAGTAACGCGTGCGTCCGCCGAGAATTGCATCAATTCCAAACGTCAGTTTCTTTAATTCCTGCTATCAACTTAACATGCCAGACAAATATTGAGCAGAATAAATTTCGAAAATCGATAACACCGGATTTCGACAGCCTGGAATAAAGTAATAATAAAATAATATAGCTTAAAATTTTTTCAAGCCTACCATACAAAGAAATTGAAACATTGAAACTAAAAAGGAGGGCGTCACCTCGAAATACTTCAAAAACACATTTTCAGAATCCCCATGTAAGGATCGGAAATAATAACTAACAATTAGCAAGTTATCCCACAATTCTGTTCATCATATCACATTTGCTGAAGTTTAGCAGCTGCTACTGATGTGTATTTTAAGGTTCTTGTTTTCAAAAAGCTGGTTGTTTGAGACTTTCTCCTATTTCGATTTAAAAAAAAACTTTTTGCCCGGCGATTTGGACTAGAGTTGCAGCATCTCATATCCCGAACCACTGGATTGACTTGTACATTGTTTCTGGTCAGTAAGGAAAATCGCTGTTTCACATACAAAGTATTGCGGGCAGCAATTTAGGTACGTTTCACTAGTTTCCTGTATTTGCTATTATTAATGCACTGTAACACTGAGAAATTCCCTTCAAACCGGAGGGTAGCCCTGGTTTTCGTAGCAATTAATTGCGACATCGCCTCAACAAAGTTTTATACGTTGGGCTGTCACATTTAGAAAGGCAACGCGCAACTTACCTCACAATCACTCTACGCGAGAAAACAGCGCCTTTGTATATTTGTAAATCTATCTAATTTTTTGGCCGATTCACCAACTGCGTGCGCACTTAAGTTTATGACAAGAACACCTTTTTTACCACTTTTCTTAGCTTTGGTTAGCTCAGTCGATAGGTGAATTCTAGTCACAAGTTGTGTTTTGTTAGATACTCGACAATATCTCTATGCTTGACCTGCAAACTGGCAGAACATTTGTTGCAAAATGTGAAACTATCTAACTTTGCTGTAATTGCTATATATGTTAGTTGTTACTGAGGTTCGTTTTTTTTCTTATTTATGACTGCTGCAGTAAAATAAGCATAACACGTTTCATGAGACTTCAGTGGCAAGTTAGCTCATCAGTTTTTTTTTTATTTCTATCGCTTAGCAAGCACACTAAAAACACTCTTACGATAGCTGCCAATAATCACACAAGGGTATGGCGGTTTTAAAGGACAATCAAGGCCGCATAATCTCGTGTTTCGGGATGATGCCTTTTTTCTGTCATTAGCACAAGCCATAGTCGGAAATATAATTTTCAGTTTCTAAGCAAGGAGTCGAACACATTAGACTTTCTGGTCCAATATGCTTTAATATCCTGCTCGATGTTTGGAATAAAAGCAATCAAGTTAATTAAACCGATGGATCTCGAAATTAAAACCAAAAAGAAACAAAATAAAGATATTGAAAAAATGAAAGACTGTTGAAGACTGCGATCATCATACGCTCTTTAGCATTTGCGGTGTTTTGGCTTTGTTTGTTTTTTTCTTTTCGATTAATTGAATGTTGACATTTCATTATGTTTTCCTGAGAATGCCCTTTACTCATAACTTTCCTCACCAGGGTAACAAGTTCTGTGAATCGTAAACTAATAGATCAGTATTGCAGGTTCAACCGCAAACTGCACTTTTCCGCATACTCATATTGAAACTATGCGTATTCACTGTTAATTTGAGCTGACTTAAATAATGATATAAAGTTCTCTTTACAAGGCCTTAAAAGATTTCGACTGTATCTCAAAGTCCTCTTCACCAAAGTGATCCTTGATTTCAAGCGGCTTGCTGTATTTAGGGTCACGGGTCAATCAGAAAAGGCGGGTATTCGGAGATCCATGTCTTTTTAAGATGGCTCATATAGTTTATAATAATTATCCTATCGAAGAAGCGTTATAGAATGGTTCTGGTGAAACAAGAAACAAAATAAAGGCAAAGGAAGCAAGAAATTGCTTTTGTTTTTGGATTTCAACTTTTACTGGCCTCACACACTCGTTTGCTTGTCTTTAGATAAGCTGTGCTGTAAATTACCAAGATAGTCTGAATTAAAAATGTGAGTAGTGCATTAACGTCTAACGTTGTTTCAGTTCCTTAACATTATTTAAGGAAATTATCGACAGATTGTTCTGTTCACCAATGGCTTTGTTTGCAAAAACTTGAAATGGGAATCAAAACAAGGTAGTTACAGCTTTTCTTCTTGAATTTCCCCCTTGTTAACCGTAGGTAAAAACACGTCTCACATTGTCACACATTCAGTTTCGCAGCCGTTACAGAACTAAAGCTCAGAATATTTTATTAAAGAAGTTGCAAGGTATATGTTACTTCTTCAATGTTTCCCCTTTTTTTCCCCTTAATCCTGAAAGGGGATATCCTTGCTAAGGTACTAAAACTGTGAAAATATGCCCATTGTGGGTCGCGTTTCTTGATATTCCCTGGTAATTACGGGATACACAAATTAGAATTTTCAGGATGAATTGTTCGTTAACAGCCGAAATAAATTATTTATGCCAGGCCGAAAACCTTGGAAACAATGAGCGACAGATTTAAACAAATTACAGGCGGCTTTCAACTCACGTGTCTGAAAGGAAAGAGATACTATCAGTCACGAGCAATATTTGAACCTGTCCATATACTCACCAGGCGTGATATCCACTACGCCATCGGGCAACCACGCTGGATACGCGGCAACGTACTTTAGGGTGCTGGGCGGCAAGACATCTGTTTGTTTCATGACTAAATTCCGAATCCAGGGTTGATGACAACAGAGAAATTATTTAAGCCAGGAAAGTCTTGCAGACAATGATAGATAGAGTAAACAAATTAATCCTTAGGCTTTCCTGGTTTAAATAATTTTTTCTACGTACTTTAATCTTCCTGATTTCGGGTATTTAACCCTGAAACACAGATGTCTCGAAAGAAAACTGTCGCTTGGGTCGGCCGCGCTCGATGTACTCACTATTGTAACTAAGTTGCCACCTATCCGGCGAGTGGATGTCACGACCGACTAGTATGCGGGGAGACGCCGGTTCAAATCCTGCTCGGGAGAGGAAGTTTTTCTTCCATTTCAGAGATGTGAGTGGAAAGCCTCTGTAATTTGTTTACATCTATCGCTCATTGTTCGTTAAGATAATATTATTTCAACCGCTTTGAATAGTAGCTCAGTTGACTTCCATTCAGATGATTGTCTAGGATAATGAGATCCCCGATAGCGATTTTGCAACATACGGTAAACCTGCTATTTAGCACGAAACCCTGTCACAAGTTTCATGGTATCCGGGTAAAAACCAAACTGCTTTCAAAACATCTTTAATCATGATCAAGCATACCAACCACCTCTTACACGATCAATAAGATTAATTTCACCACCCAACTGGACAGTTTAACTGAATTTGAGAGCCTGACGCACTGGTTACCCGAAAAGGAAAGCGTTAAAATATCGTCTGCTTCGAATTAATTATTTACAAACTTGTCAGATATTTATTTTCCTCTGATTAATTTTCAGATTCTGTGTGAAGGGAAACAGCTAATTCCCGTCCTATGCAATTTCTTTTAATATGAATGGGACATAATTACGAATAACTACGGTCGAGTTTTAAAAGAGTTCACAGGCGTAGATTCGTTTCATGTCAGTACAGCATATATATTTACCTTAACCTTAAAAGCAAAAGTGTGTTTTCAGCGACTATTTCATACAAATCACATCTAAACGAAATGTGTTTCTGATAATATCTAATAAATTTGTCAGGCAGTTTTTCAATAAAGTGACAATGGAAGGTCAATTCTTGGTGTCCCTGCCGTATGCATCTTCCCAAGTTTTCTTAACTCCTTTCAGCAAAATTCGAACTAAGACATTAAAGAACCAAAACTTTCGGTAATTGAATTATTTTAATTATTTGCACCGAAGGAAACTATAGAGCAAAGTAAAAGGTTGAATTAAGATAGTGTGGACAATGGCAATCATTATAATTTGCAGCTGCGGCTACTTTTGAAAATTTATCTAGCCTGTCAAATAAAGGAATTTAAATATTGAAATTAAGTGGAAAGCTTAAATATCAACAAAACGCAAGTCAGAATACCCGTTTTAAGACCGGGCAAATAATAATCGTAAAAGAATTTTCAGGTCTGACATTGTCCACTGGTTTTCTATGACGTTTATTTATGTATTCGCTTCTTAGAGCCTTTCACATTAAAATCATTTTCCTTGAATTGTAAGCACGTGGGTAGCATCCGATGTCATCATTAGATCGATAAAACCCCGCATCAGTGAGGAACATTGCCGTTTCACCATTTCAACAATTTGGTAAGTTATAATTTTGATACTTTATATATTTGACCGTTAGTTTACTGAGCAACCTTTTTCACCACGAAAAACATATTTTTACGACAAAAACTTCTAGTGTATTGTATATAAGTGTTGCAATAGTCAACGTTTCTTAAAATTACTTATCTCGCGAGACATGTTTCACTGATCAGAAACAGTTATTTTCTCTTCAAATCCTCATCGCATGTGTTTTGCTGCTTTGTTAATGCATGTCGTTATTTTGTTTGCTATCGAAGCAAATGCTGAGTTTAGACAAAACATGAATGCGAAAATGAAGCGAGCGGTCACATGTTTGTTACCTCGTCGGTGCATGAACAGTGTTTCGTTATAGCTTCCTCTCACATTTCTACTTGCCAGTCTTCATCAGCTGATGGCGATCTGACAAGTTTTCAAACAAAGCATAATATGTGACTAATTTGGAACAAAGAAGCCCAGCCGATTCAGGTTTTGGACAGGCAAGTCTTATTAAGTTATGTCACAGGGAACATGAGTCTCATTCATGAGCCCTCGTCGAAACACTATCTGAATATACGTAAGACTTTTCTTTTTCAAGAAGAATGGTCTTAAAATATAGGAAAATTTTGCTGTCGGATAACTGGCAAGTTAGTGCCTCACAAGCTGAAAAAACAGCCTACATGCCCACTTACTTAGCACAAAAAGCAAAAATAATAACTGCATGATAATTTTCAGCAAACAAATTGACGTGTCCAACATATATATCATGTCAAAACGGAGCGGTTACTGAGGATTTCAAGAAGAAACCAGCTGAATCAGCTCGGGACTACTGCCATTTTCTTTTTACTCCTAAATTGTCGAATTAGGTGAATTTTGACCAAAGATATCATTTAAATGTGGCCTTCTCATGGGTTGCTGTGATTCAATTTTCTCATGTCTAGATCACAATTTTTTTTGTAGAAAACATAAATTTACTTGCAAGAAGGTGCTCATGATTTAAAATTAAGGACAAACAAAATGCAGTCAAAACCAAAAACCAAGGTACACATATAATTTAAGACACAAAATATTTTTTTTCCCGAGACATCGGCTACACAGACATAAGCTGTGTTGTATGTCCACATGAGCCTGATAACCTCACTCACTGGGTATTGCTGGAACATTTTTAAGCAAACCACACAGAGTAAAGTAAGAAACAATTATAATATTCTAAGACAATCACTATTAAATTTAGAAACCATGTTATTGGGTAATATGTTCGTGTCGCTACAGCTGATCCGCGTAAAAGACGCAAAGAGCAGAGGTCTGACAAACAGTCAAGCAATTAGATTCAAAAGTTTAATGCGCGAAACTTGTTTAACTTCTTAAGTAAAAATGTGAATTAACAAACCACATGTGCAAACTCCTACTGTAATGAACAACTTGGCGACGCTTTCCTTTTAATTACAGGTTTTACAACTAACTAGGGTTTACGAGAGTTCCAGAATTATTTCACGTGTACCTGAATAAAATTACAAACGGGATCCTGAATATTCATGGCAGACATTCATCTTAAACTACTACTGACACTCCTCTGTCAAAATTAACACAGTTGCTCCGAAGATCATTCTGTGCCGAAAAACATCATGGAACTGGAAATGATTACGTAATTGTCTCTCTCACACTCCGAGTCTTGTTGAAACACAAATCCTTATTCACTCTCCAGCTCTCTTTGAGTTCTAATTGCTATACCTTTAATTATTATCACAAACGTAAAGCAAAAATGATTAAACAGGTCTATTTGCTTTGGTTTGGTGGCCAGCTCTGTGCGTTTTAACCAGTAATGGTTTTGGAGCAAAACATGCCCTGACATGCAGGCTTCTATTTCAATTTATATATCAGACTTAACAAAAAAACATGGAGTAGAATTAGAGATTGTAGTCTAAATTTGAAAATTCGGAGTTCCACTTGAAATTATAAGCTTGTATTATTGTAACTTGATGGTTAAAACAAACAAGGAAAGGTTGGAGAAAGAGAAAGAAAAAGTAATGGTAAAGGAGGCAGGAAACAAATCGCAACACATCAGCAAAAAAAGAGAAAAATCCTGACAGAACCACTGGAAAAAAAAATTCTCAATTATTGATGCAAAATTGCGAATTGATCAATGTCTTATTTGCCAGTCTTTTGAACGGTCGGTATCAAAACGTTTGCAGCCGATAGAGAAGATGCAAAGAGTAGAACATAACAAGAAAAGAATTAAAGAGAGAGAGAAAGGAAAGGAAGGAAGTCTAAATTTTAGCTTACAAGCATAGGCTAAAGTAAAACATTGCTCATTATAAGAACAAGTGGAAAATGTAGATGACATGTGAAATATTGAATTTCTAGCAACATTCTGTGAACTACAGTAACATTGCAGGTCAAAAAACATTTGATGACAAAAACACACGGTTTTTGGAGAAAAATCAAGCATGAAAAACTTAAGGTTAAAAGAAATAATAACTCCTCGCATCGTGAGCTTGGGCCGCCTGTTACTGATCCTAATCCAAATCACTCCATAGGAACGCATCCTTAGACTCAAGCAGAAGCATATCACCTATATATATAT
>JAHPZR010022535.1:0-20331 GCA_019787425.1 Platygyra sinensis | reverse complement strand
GATATTGTGAAAGTTGAAAGCAAGAGTTGACTAACAAAGTGTGATCTCAACGAGTCAAACGAAAGAACTAGTGACCTGAATGAATAAATAGGAGAAAGCGTGACTTTTATTTATGGAGGAAGAAATGTGTTCGCTTCCGCAGTTCGTTTTTATGTAAGACATACATTAATGCACAATGACATGCATTAAATACATTCAAAAAAATTACAATTAAATTTATGCAGCTGAGACAGAGAACAGGAAGACTGGAAGGGACACAAACTCGCATCTGATTTTTGTGTTTGTTTTCACAGCTACACCGAAAATCAAGCACTCCAAGGGCCGATCAGATACCATGTCGGAGGGAGGGGAGGGTAAGTTATTAGAGAGTTTAAGCATGACGTTTACGGCAGACGGCAAACGGCAAAGATTACCTCTGATATTCTATTCTTTTCTTGTAATCATTAAATAAATCATACAAAAATAGAAAAGTGTCTCTTACTATTCTCTGCAAATACAAATATTTTGATTCTACTGTACAGAGAGCTGACGACAGACGGGAAAAGTTTCATTTTTGCCATTTGCCGTAAACTTCATGCTTACCTCTCTATTCTTTGTGATTCATACTGCTGTCTGTACACCTTATGAACAAATGTTTCATGTAAGGCATGGTGACGAGTCTCGCTATCTGAAAATGTCTGTTTGTCTGACTGTCGGTCAGATTGGCCGGAGAGCTTAATCTGTTTTATTGTGTTTGTTTCAACATTAATTGTTTCATTATTTAATGTATTTGTTATTTCTTGTTTATTGATACCAGATCTTTTAGATGGTGTAGATGTGAATCCCGAAAGACCAACAAAGAAACAGTCGACGGAACACAAGCCATCTTATGGTAAGAACAAGCTAAACTCGCGAGGTAGCCTAATTTAATGACGATCTTATCGTGAAATCTATTTTGAGTTATAAAAACGAAATCTGCACACTGGCGCTTGTTCGTAGGCTATAAAAAGCACACCCGTTCTTGTAATGCTATACTGCATTCTGTGGCAGCCCGCCCGCTCTCTGTTTCATCACATCTGGCTATTGTGCAACATCGTGTCGTGTACCAGCGCGCAAAAAGATAACGGCAAAAGGTACAAACGTTTTGTTCTGTACACATCTAAAGCTGAAAACCTTGCGCCAGTTCTGCAGTTTAAAAGAGGGAAATTGAGTACTTAATACAACCACCTGGTTGTGTTTTTTTTTTTCTCTAAGATGACAGAAAAAAAAAAAAGTTGACAGGGAAAATGTGTAAACCAGTCTGCACATGAATGCCATTCTTGGACAACAATCTTAAAAGTGTTTTCGTCGACGGTCGACCATACAGTATGTTTTGAAGCTTCTCAAAATCAGAAAAGTAAAAACTAGATATTGTTTTTCCCTGTAGAAGATGAAAGCGGCCCCAAACCTGAGGCGCTGAACAAGAAAGCTGTTGCCATCGTAAACCGCGTGAGAGACAAATTAACAGGTAAACACGCGGATAGGATTCATGATACAATATCATGCCGTGCACGGCTGGCAGTCGATTAACAACAATCGTTTATACCTTGCAAATCTGAGGGACCTGCTTATTATGATTTAACGCATTGTACAAAGATGGCTGACCCGAAGAGATGTAGCCTCGCCTGTGTGGATAATCTATAGTAATGTTTGAATGTTAGACTGATTCTTGTATATTTTGTAGGTCGTGACGTCACTAGTCATAGCAATCTTGATGTCTGAATGTTAGACTGATTCTTGTACATTTTCTAGGTCGTGACTTTAACAGTCATAACAATCTTGATGTTTGAATGTTAGTCTGATTCTTGTACATTTTCTAGGTCGTGACTTCACCAGTCATAATAATCTTGATGTAACAACACAAGTGGATCTGCTGATCAAACAAGCCACCTCACATGAGAATCTTTGCCAGTGCTACATTGGATGGTAAGACGTTTGTTTAAGCCTTCTCACTATAGTTCTTTCTGAAGATTATTATATCTGATGTTTTTTTACTTTGCTTCTTTTCACAGGTGTCCATTCTGGTGATGATATCCTCCGTTATTGAAAAGCACTTAATTTGGAGGATTTTGCCCTCGATAACGTGAAGAGCATTTCATGAGAAACCTTTGTAAGGGTGATATTGCGAGAATTTTGTCACCGTATCGCTACGGCCATTTTATCGCAACGTGTAGTAATTTAAACTGAGAATTGCTTAGTTGCCAGCGTTTCTTAATGGCTGTGGTCTTCCAAAGTCATGACGCAAATTGAGATCTGCTACTTCTTGATTCAAAGGTCGAGTTAAACTTGTGCTTAACCAGTACATAGTACAATGTGTATTTTAGTGATTTGAAGGTTTCGCTAAGGACATTGAACTGAAGGTCTAAGTGTGACTAACCGTATTTGAACATTCAACAGTTAAATTATCTGTCACCAAAGTTGATCATAGGTAAATTTGATAATTATATGTATGACTGGATATATGAAAACGGTTTTAATAGTTTGCGCCAAATCACCTATATGCACTTTGATTTCACACCTCCTAAAGGCAGCCTCCAAGCCATGCAAAAAACGCAAAAAAATTGGGAAAGGAGAGCAATGAAAGGAAGATAAACCATGTAGGAAAAAATGACTGACATTCCTTATAATTTTCATATGGTCCACTTTGGAGACGCCTGGGAAGGGCGCGAATTGCTTCATAAATCCATACATATATATCAAAATAAATAAATAAACGTATGTAAAAGTTGTAATTTCAGTGCTCTGCTGTTTCTACCCTTATTAGTAATCGTACCTTACAAAAGTGCAGTGGTTGTACATGTCGGTTTTTTGTTTTGTTTTTGGAACTCAATATAATGCCCCTGTTAAGCTTGTGGATGGTGACGTAAAGTCTGCAATACTGCTGTGTTTGGTCAGTTCTTAGCGTACACCTTTTATACATTATACGGTGCCGTGTTGTTGGTATGTCACAAGTTGTCCCAGTCCAGGTGATCTACAGGAAAACGGGCTCACAAAAATGCTGTGTCGGCATTCCGGGAAATACAGTGGAATCCAATTTTTTTGAATCTCCAAAGGAAACGAAAATCGGATAGTTCGAGTAATCGGGGAAAAATTTCAGTATTTGACTGAGGAGAGGGATTCCACTTAAACGAGACCAATCAAAATTTAAAAGCAATTAAGAGCACCGCTTTATAATGAAATTATACAGGGCAAAGAAAAATTGGACAAGCAGAAAGCACTTTGTCTTTTACTAGAAGATCGCTGCTCTTAAAACATAAGCTATCTGCGAATGACCTGGGAAGAGTAACAGCAGCAAATAATTTTCAACCTCGTATTAAAATGCCCATCACTAGAAATGGAGTCAGACTTTTAAATGTTCTGAGGGCCCATCCCTCATTCTTCAGTTTTGTGAAGGCCATCCTTTATTCCTCAGTTTTGTTAAGGTTTATCCTTTATTCTTCAGTTTTGTGAAGGCCTATCCTTTATTCCTCAGTTTTGTGAAGGCCCATTCTTTATTCCTCAGTTTTGTTAAGGCCTATCCTTTATTCGTCAGTTTTGTGAAGGCCTATCCTTTATACTTCAGTTTTGTTTAGGACTATCCTTTATTCCTCAGTTTTGTTAAGGCCTATTCATTATTCTTCACTTTTGTGAAGGCCTATCCTTTATTCTTCAGTTTTGTGAAGGCCTATCCTTGATTCCTCAGTTTTGTGAAGACCTATCCTTTATTCCTCAGTTTTGTGAAGACCCATCCTTTATTCTTCAGTTTTGTGAAGGCGTATTCTTTATTCCTGGGTTTTGGGAAGGCCTATTCTTCATTCTTCAGTTCTGTGAAGGCCTATTCTTTATTCCTCAGTTTTGTGAAGACCCATTCTTTATTCTTAAGTTTTGTGTAGGTCCATTCTTTATTCCTCAGTTTCGTGAAGACCCATCCCTTCTTCCCATTCTTAAGTTTTGTGAAGACCCATCCTTTATTCCTCAGTTTTGTGAAGGCCCATCCTTTATTCCTCAGTTTTGTGAAGACCCATCCTTTATTCTTAAGTTTTTGTGAAGACCCATCCTTTATTCCTCAGTTTTGTGAAGGCCTATTCTTTATTCCTCAGTTTTGTGTGGGCCAATCCTTTATTCCTCAGTTATGTGAAGCCCTATCCTTTATTCCTTTTGTAAAACCTCGCCGGGTTGAAAGCAAAGCAAATATAAGTTAAAAAGACAGTGTTAATAATACCACTGAGTCAACCTGAGCGTATGAAATGTTAAATTAATGGACGGATACACACATATCAGATGGCTGGTGAGAATTTATTTACAGCTTATTTACAGTTCGTAATAATTTTTGAGAGACGAACAGTTACTAAAGCACCAGCATCACATTATAAATCCAACCCCACCTCCCATTCTCTAGGTTGAGCTGCGAAATTTGAATTGGCAAGAATAAGTTTTGTGAAGGCCTATCCTTTATTCCATTTGTAAAACCTCGCCCGGGTGAAAGCAAAGCAAATATAAGTTAAAAAGACAGTGTTAATAATACCACTGAGGCAACAGCGTATGAAATGTTAAATTACTTTGACGGGTACACACATCAAATGGCTGGTGAGAATTTATTTACAGCTTATTTACAGTTCGTAATAATTTTTGAGAGACGAACAATTACTAAAGCACCAGCATCACATTGTAAATCCCACCCCCACCTCTCATTCTCTAGGTTGAGCTGTGAAATTTGAATTGGCAAGAATAAGTTGACGTCTGTCTGTAAAGACTTAACATTGCCATGCGTAAAAAATGAAGTGGATAATATTTAAGGAATAATTAACAGGAAACAACTTTACATACTTAAAGTATCGCACGAGCTGGAAGAATACAAGCTTCAGTAGGAGTATGGTTGCTGAGATAAATGAAAGTGAAATCGTAGTAAACAATATTTCTTAACTCAATAATTCATCAAGGTAAAACAAAGAAAATCCCAAACTGTGAGCCCGGTCTTAGCACAGTTTTTCACGATTTTATTTCTCCGGTTACTCCTTAGTGTTTTTTTTTTTTTTTTTTTCGATTGTGAAGATATATCAAAACACTCCAGGCAGGGTTTCATCAGGATATCCAAACACCTAGAATTTTGTCAAAATTACTCCGCTGCGCGTCGTATTTTCAACTCTCTTCTCGGTGTTTGGATTCCCTGATGAAACACTGTATCTCAAGTTTGATATATTATGTCAAAGGCACTTCGTGTTGGGGAAAGCCTAGCAGTCGAGCAGACCTGATTGTTCCGTCGACAGTGTCAAATTCTCCACACATATCTTTCTAAATGAGTCTGCTTTCGTCTTGTTTCTAAGCAACTTATTCCACCAAGATGTCAAGTTTCCAAATAACCTCAGTTGTTCCTACTGCTTATTGATTGGACAACAGAGCTCCCGCGTGCTTGATCCCCCAACTAAATTTTCAAACTGCTTATATAGAATGTTTATTGAAGCAATATGGCTGCCATCGTCCTCCAGTTGTTAAAGAACATGTGTTTTGGGTTCAGTCCAGGCAGGCTCCTGCAGTGTTAGTGACGCGAGACGTGTTATTAGGAAGTTGCACGCTGTAAGGCTGGCTCGAGGGTTGTACTCTGGTTGAGCACCTGTTACAGAACATTCCCTTTAGTTTCCCCCTGAACCGTTCATTCAACAAAGAATATACAAAAGGGTTGATAGCAGAATTGAACATAAACATCGTGTCGGAAATGGCATAGGACGCAGAACCAAACATGTAGATATCATAGTAGCTTAAGATGTAAATTAATAAACCAGTAATCCAACAAACTCCAAAGATGGCACTGACAGTAATCACACTCAGGGTGACTCGCTTCCGCACTCTCAAAACTCCCTAAAAATACAATCAGAAAAGGCTTGTGAAACGAGCAACATAACGAATTCGGACAGGTCAACTTGAACAAACGAACAGTAGGATCACATCTCTGAAAATCAAACATCACTGTTGTCACGTACATAGCAAATATAAAATATTTACATGCCTGCCTATTCGTAATTAGTAGAATTCTACTAGTATACTAATGCAAATACTGTAATCTGATTGGCTGAGCCATCGCCCACTATCAGCTATTAGTGTGCAGTGGCTGGAACTCGTGTACGATATGGCGACGTTTTTCCGTTTTGCCAAAGGTTTGGAGGGAAATTTTGATGAAAATGGTTAATTTGAATCCTGAGAAGACTAAACGAAGGACATTTTCTTTCCTTGACTTAAAAAAAGTTGAAATTATTGAAAAAATGATGCGCACGCGTGCACGACTTCAATTTTAAACGCCAATACAATTCGGGCGAACCTTTTTAGGTTGAAAAGTTTAATAAAACGTCGAGAAATAATTGGAAACCGTTATTTCAAGTAAACTTTAGTAAGAATTCTACTAAAACAATTAGATTATTCGCCCTCGATTTCTATGAGGTGATAGTTGATTCGGCCTTCGGCCTCATCAACTATCACCTCATAGAAATCTCGAGCTCATAATCTAATTGTTAAATAGTAACCGGCTGATTACGAAAATATTGGTTTTAATATCTCTATCACTGTTATGCACTTATCAGCGGCCATCCCAGGGATTTACCCCGGGGAAACCCCGGGAATTTGCACCAAGACATTTGCAAATTCCACCTACCCAGGATACCAGGACCAATATTCTTCCACAAAAAGCTACCACTGTCCCTTCCCCGGTGCATAATTTGAAAGGACTCCCAAATTGTAACACAATTTCCTGTATAATTTTAAATAAGCTGTTAACAATATTATATACAGTAAGAAAAAACAGCCAGGCCACCTGTTTTCTACACACAGCGAGGTTCAGCGTTATACCTTTAAGTCATAGAATGACAATTTCAACGAACATACACTTACAGGGCTATATACCCAGTCCCTGCGGTCCGGATCTTTCATTTTCAAGATGGCGGCGATGTTACAAACCCTGCGGGTCTTTCCCATGTATTTTGCCTCGGAAGTGCAAAAGTGGTCCAATGCTCCCGTCCCGGGCCAAAAATTGGCGACAAAGGTCAGCAAATCCCGCACTATTCCCCCGTTTGTCCCCAGGGTCATCCCCCTGGGATGGCCGCTGATAAGTGCATTACACAGACAAAAACATAAGGTTTTGATAAAAAATTCGCTATTTTCTACTGAATTCTTTGTAAGTCTAACCTTTTGCCGAAATGCGGGTTCCTGGCCATCATTACGCTTAAACCACAGCGTATAAACTACTCTGGAGTATAAGCCAGTCATCACTATCAAAGGAATAATCGCCAATAAAACAAGCCAAGTTGTCTCATTGGCCGCACCCATCCAGCTTTTAGGCCAGTTCCACTTGCAGTCGCCGGTTGCTTCATCAAATATTGTAACCAGAATCAGTGGCATGTTTAAAGCGATAGCAAAAATCCAACAACCAGGAATAATCACCTAGAATGGATGAGTTTTGTGTCAGTTCATTAACTGCGAGAGAAATGTCAAATCAGTGATGAATGGAGTAGGCAATGAACAAGTTGACAAGCATCTCTATATATCGCCGCAAGGATCGTCATCGTCTTAGCTAGAAGTTGTAGTTAAAGACAAACCTGTAGCAGTAGCAATATTATCAATATTTCAGCAGTCGACGCCGTAAAAATCGAAAAGATTATCGTGATAAAGCTAGCTGTATGATAGTGATAGTGATAGTGCTAGTTTGCTAGTGCCAGTAAGTCTGCGCACTTCTTTTTCCCGCCTTTGTGATAGATGTTTAGAATCATTAGTATAATAAACCAAACTGCATGGCGCCTTTAAAACGAAATAATCTATAAAGTAATCTACATTTCATTTACTTACCTTGACTTTTCGCTTGGTAAGCTTTACTCTGCTACCAAGAGGACACATTACAGTGTAATAGCGTTCAACAGCAATAGCTACCAGGGTGACTGATGAGGAAGCTGCCCCCACCCATGCCATATTTCCCCTGTCAGAACCATGCATAACCCAGAACCAATGGTCCCCTCTGGGTGAGTGAAAGTTTTCTTCAAAATGTGATTTGGAGCCACAAACGCCGCGAACGTGATATCCGAAATGGCCAGGTTTATAAGAAGATAATTGATGGGACTCCTGTAAAAGAAATATCGAAGTTATTTCAATAGCAGTAAGTAAGCCAGTCTACGGATAGAATACATGCTAAAGCGTAGACCATCGCTCTGAACTGTGCACAGGCTTTTCCTTTGAAGTGGAATATGAAGATTTCACGCGCTAATCATGTGACCATTCTGAGATGATGCAAAGAAACACTGAGCCGTTATAACAGTGGGACTACTCCTACCAAGGCCACCCAAGCAAATGTTTTGCAATTTGACCAATGGCATTTAAGTGTTAAAAATAATAAAAATGGCCACAAATTTATTGCCTCGGTAATGTGCAGCTTGATTACATGGACTATTTGTTGGAAAACTCTAACACTTATTGTTAATGTATTTGCTTTTTATTTAACAATTTTGTAGAAAATTTTGTCAGATGGCCTTGATTGGAGTAGTCGCACTGTAAGTCCTACTGATTAAACGTCTGTAAATTAGTCGAGCATCTAATCATTATATTTCACCTAGTTGTGAAATGCAAAGCGAATGGCATTGGCGGATGTCATCATAACGAAAATCTAAACAAAAAGGAGAGGATGCTAAACGAAAACCAGCCGTACATTAAAATGGACAAGATTTTACCAATAACAGCATTTACGGCTCGTTGGAAATCAGAAATACCATCATTGGAATTAACTCAGCATACCTCAAATCTCGGTTTCTGCTTATGACAAAGATAACGAGGCAATTGCCAATAATGTCTGCAATGATCAGGGTGGTGAGAATTGTCGTAACGGCAAAGTCAGCAGACATGACTGAAGGCTGTCAATATAAGTCACATGATTTGAGCAATAAGCAAAGTAAATCATAATTTACAATGTTAACGATAGTTAAGTCAAACTTTTATTTAAACAGATAATCGTATCATATTTGCATGGTCGTGCCAAACGTTGTGTTAGTTCACACCTCACCATGATCACGTACGAATGTTTAATCTAAACCATGGCGTATGAGGTTTATCATCGTTTGTCACGATCCTGTCCAAGTCAAAGAATAGACCACTTTCGATATATTAAAATCAGCGTGAACCGCTGTTGCAAATGTTAAAAAGTGAAATTTGAATCACAATCTAACACATGCAAGTGCCCATGTTTGTAGACTGATTCTCAGGGACAGCAGACCAATAAATGAATCATCACCTAAAATAAATCATGGGTTGACAATTAGTAGGACAACTGCAAACTTTGATGAATTCTGTAACTGATAGATTGTCAACTGCGCCAAGTCTGGCCTACTCACCTTTGAGTCACACGCGCGAGCGACGAAGAGCGGGAAGGAGTCCGGTGAAGGGGTGCGAAGTAAGTGAGCCTCACTTTTTCGTCTCGCGGCTTCGCCGCTCGATTTTGCACTCACGCCCACACCGCTCCAATGCGAGCCTGCTCGCAGGCTACGAAAAGCCGTGTACAATAGCTAGAGTCAGAAGCATATCACCTAGAAAAGGTGATATATATATATCTGCACTGATGAGGCCCAGAAGGCCGAAACAGTACTGTCTGCAGTTAGATATAGCTCTTTGGCATACAAAGCTTTGCTTTCATGTCCAAATTGAGCACTCTACTAGGATGAGCCATTGCTATTAGCATTGCGCATGCTCACTAGTTTTTTCTAGTTTGAGCACTCTGGCATGCTTAGACGATACCACAAGTGTGGGATCGTTTGGGGCAACCTTATGGGTTCGCCTCCATCCTAGCATCAGCCCTGCACTGATGAGGCCCAGAAGGCCGAAACAGTACTGTCTGCAGTTATATACAGCTATTTCAAAAAAGGTTGCTCCTATGATCCATGATGCGTGATGCATGGCCCATGTTTCATAGCCCGCGGTGCACTATGGTAGATTCTTATTGTGAGCGGAAATTTCAAGTAGGGAATAAATAATAGGGAGCTTAAGCAACGTCCACGACGACGCCGAGGACAACGCATAGTAAATATATATTTTACAGGCATATTTTAAACTAAGCTTGCTCCCATAATGCACTGCGGGCTATGGAACATGAATCATGCATCATGGATCACAAGAGCAACCTTTTTTGAAATAGCTGTATATAAAACACAAATGAAGATAAGACACATTTTCAAAACCACCTATATTTCGACCGACTTGTCGGTCTTCTTCAGGGTGAATGAAGTAAAACCGTTACACACAAGTTTATTACGCTATTGAAATACAAATTGTGCGCCACGCTTATAACGGCCATAAATAACCGTCACAATTCAAATATCAACCTAACGCGCGCGCGCACAAAAAAATTGCATGCGCATGGAGATCTATACGTAAGCATCAAAGAGAAATAAACTGTAAACCGAAAATTAGTAAACGTAGGCTACAGATTTCTCATCTTCTCATAAATAAATTAATTATATACCAAGCCAGATAAAGTCAATTCAAAGGAAGATCTGATTGCAAAGGAAGGGCAGTGGGCATATCGACTCCGGTCAGTGAGACCGGAGGGTCTTAATGAGAGTGATTTCTTTTTTAGCCAGAATCGGGGAGAACGCACACGCAATTAAGATCTCCTTTGGACCACATCGCATCATTCCGTCACGCAAAAACACAGAAACTCCACCGAACTCAGCAAACACATTTGGACTCTAAAAGACAGCAACATTGACCACTCAATTTCATGGCGTATCATTTCTTCTCGCTCAGCTTACAACAGCTCAAGTAAAAGATGTAATCTCTGTCTTAGAGAAACATTTTTAATCATCTTCCGACCCGACCTTTCATCACTAAACAAACGTAACGAGCTTGTATCTTCTTGCCGCCACAGAAACAAAGCGTTGCTATGTAACAACTAAACATTTGAATATTTAAATCCTCCGCAGTAGTAGTTATGTAATTTTTATAGTATATAAACGATGGTTAGGAATATTCTTGTCATTAAAATCCCCTGAAGAGTGAGCGATCACGAAACAGGCTTGTAGGGATAAAAAGTGTAGTCTTTTCCTTTTTCGATATATATATATATATATATATATATATATATATATATATATATATATATATATATATATATATATTTTTTTTTTTGAATAAAGAAGCTGGAAATCCGGCCAACGATGTAGTCACAAGTAAGTAGGATCCAAAGGATACACAAACGCTTTGCTATATTAATTAAGTAGTTTGAATGAAGAAATAGCGACAGCGAACTACTAACTGATCCTTTTTGAATGAAAAAACATATATGTGCCGTGAGTGGGAATCGAGTATATATATATAGGTGATATGCTTCTGCTTGAGTCTAAGGATGCGTTCCTATGGAGTGATTTGGATTAGGATCAGTCACAGGCGGCCCAAGCTCACGATGCGAGGAGTTATTATTTCTTTTAACCTTAAGTTTTTCATGCTTGATTTTTCTCCAAAAACCGTGTGTTTTTGTCATCAAATGTTTTTTGACCTGCAATGTTACTGTAGTTCACAGAATGTTGCTAGAAATTCGATATTTCACATGTCATCTACATTTTCACTTGTTTTTATAATGAGCAATGTTTTACTTTAGCCTATGCTTGTACGCTAAAATTTAGACTTCCTTCCTTTCCTTTCTCTTTCTCTTTAATTCTTTTCTTGTTATGTTCTACTCTTTGCATCTTCTCTATCGGCTGCAAACGTTTTGATACCGACCGTTCAAAAGACTGGCAAATAAGACATTGATCAATTCGCAATTTTGCATCAATAACTGAGAATTTTTTTTCCAGTGGTTCTGTCAGGATTTTCTCTTTTTTTTTGCTGATGCGTTGCGATTTGTTTCCTGCCTCCTTTACCATTACTTTTTCTTTCTCTTTCTCCAACCTTTCCTTGTTTGTTTAACCATCAAGTTACAATAATACAAGCTTATAATTTCAAGTGGAACTCCGAATTTTCAAATTTAGACTACAATCTCTAATTCTACTCCATGTTTTTTTGTTAAGTCTGATATATAAATTGAAATAGAAGCCTGCATGTCAGGGCATGTTTTGCTCCAAAACCATTACTGGTTAAAACGCACAGAGCTGGCCACCAAACCAAAGCAAATAGACCTGTTTAATCATTTTTGCTTTACGTTTGTGATAATAATTAAAGGTTAGCAATTAGAACTCAAAGAGAGCTGGAGAGTGAATAAGGATTTGTGTTTCAACAAGACTCGGAGTGTGAGAGAGACAATTACGTAATCATTTCCAGTTCCATGATGTTTTTCGGCACAGAATGATCTTCGGAGCAACTGTGTTAATTTTGACAGAGGAGTGTCAGTAGTAGTTTAAGATGAATGTCTGCCATGAATATTCAGGATCCCGTTTGTAATTTTATTCAGGTACACGTGAAATAATTCTGGAACTCTCGTAAACCCTAGTTAGTTGTAAAACCTGTAATTAAAAGGAAAGCGTCGCCAAGTTGTTCATTACAGTAGGAGTTTGCACATGTGGTTTGTTAATTCACATTTTTACTTAAGAAGTTAAACAAGTTTCGCGCATTAAACTTTTGAATCTAATTGCTTGACTGTTTGTCAGACCTCTGCTCTTTGCGTCTTTTACGCGGATCAGCTGTAGCGACACGAACATATTACCCAATAACATGGTTTCTAAATTTAATAGTGATTGTCTTAGAATATTATAATTGTTTCTTACTTTACTCTGTGTGGTTTGCTTAAAAATGTTCCAGCAATACCCAGTGAGTGAGGTTATCAGGCTCATGTGGACATACAACACAGCTTATGTCTGTGTAGCCGATGTCTCGGGAAAAAAAATATTTTGTGTCTTAAATTATATGTGTACCTTGGTTTTTGGTTTTGACTGCATTTTGTTTGTCCTTAATTTTAAATCATGAGCACCTTCTTGCAAGTAAATTTATGTTTTCTACAAAAAAAATTGTGATCTAGACATGAGAAAATTGAATCACAGCAACCCATGAGAAGGCCACATTTAAATGATATCTTTGGTCAAAATTCACCTAATTCGACAATTTAGGAGTAAAAAGAAAATGGCAGTAGTCCCGAGCTGATTCAGCTGGTTTCTTCTTGAAATCCTCAGTAACCGCTCCGTTTTGACATGATATATATGTTGGACACGTCAATTTGTTTGCTGAAAATTATCATGCAGTTATTATTTTTGCTTTTTGTGCTAAGTAAGTGGGCATGTAGGCTGTTTTTTCAGCTTGTGAGGCACTAACTTGCCAGTTATCCGACAGCAAAATTTTCCTATATTTTAAGACCATTCTTCTTGAAAAAGAAAAGTCTTACGTATATTCAGATAGTGTTTCGACGAGGGCTCATGAATGAGACTCATGTTCCCTGTGACATAACTTAATAAGACTTGCCTGTCCAAAACCTGAATCGGCTGGGCTTCTTTGTTCCAAATTAGTCACATATTATGCTTTGTTTGAAAACTTGTCAGATCGCCATCAGCTGATGAAGACTGGCAAGTAGAAATGTGAGAGGAAGCTATAACGAAACACTGTTCATGCACCGACGAGGTAACAAACATGTGACCGCTCGCTTCATTTTCGCATTCATGTTTTGTCTAAACTCAGCATTTGCTTCGATAGCAAACAAAATAACGACATGCATTAACAAAGCAGCAAAACACATGCGATGAGGATTTGAAGAGAAAATAACTGTTTCTGATCAGTGAAAACATGTCTCGCGAGATAAGTAATTTTAAGAAACGTTGACTATTGCAACACTTATATACAATACACTAGAAGTTTTTGTCGTAAAAATATGTTTTTCGTGGTGAAAAAGGTTGCTCAGTAAACTAACGGTCAAATATATAAAGTATCAAAATTATAACTTACCAAATTGTTGAAATGGTGAAACGGCAATGTTCCTCACTGATGCGGGGTTTTATCGATCTAATGATGACATCGGATGCTACCCACGTGCTTACAATTCAAGGAAAATGATTTTAATGTGAAAGGCTCTAAGAAGCGAATACATAAATAAACGTCATAGAAAACCAGTGGACAATGTCAGACCTGAAAATTCTTTTACGATTATTATTTGCCCGGTCTTAAAACGGGTATTCTGACTTGCGTTTTGTTGATATTTAAGCTTTCCACTTAATTTCAATATTTAAATTCCTTTATTTGACAGGCTAGATAAATTTTCAAAAGTAGCCGCAGCTGCAAATTATAATGATTGCCATTGTCCACACTATCTTAATTCAACCTTTTACTTTGCTCTATAGTTTCCTTCGGTGCAAATAATTAAAATAATTCAATTACCGAAAGTTTTGGTTCTTTAATGTCTTAGTTCGAATTTTGCTGAAAGGAGTTAAGAAAACTTGGGAAGATGCATACGGCAGGGACACCAAGAATTGACCTTCCATTGTCACTTTATTGAAAAACTGCCTGACAAATTTATTAGATATTATCAGAAACACATTTCGTTTAGATGTGATTTGTATGAAATAGTCGCTGAAAACACACTTTTGCTTTTAAGGTTAAGGTAAATATATATGCTGTACTGACATGAAACGAATCTACGCCTGTGAACTCTTTTAAAACTCGACCGTAGTTATTCGTAATTATGTCCCATTCATATTAAAAGAAATTGCATAGGACGGGAATTAGCTGTTTCCCTTCACACAGAATCTGAAAATTAATCAGAGGAAAATAAATATCTGACAAGTTTGTAAATAATTAATTCGAAGCAGACGATATTTTAACGCTTTCCTTTTCGGGTAACCAGTGCGTCAGGCTCTCAAATTCAGTTAAACTGTCCAGTTGGGTGGTGAAATTAATCTTATTGATCGTGTAAGAGGTGGTTGGTATGCTTGATCATGATTAAGATGTTTTGAAAGCAGTTTGGTTTTTACCCGGGTACCATGAAACTTGTGACAGGGTTTCGTGCTAAATAGCAGGTTTACCGTATGTTGTAAAATCGCTATCGGGGATCTCATTATCCTAGACAATCATCTGAATGGAAGTCAACTGAGCTACTATTCAAAGCGGTTGAAATAATATTATCTTAACGAACAATGAGCGATAGATGTAAACAAATTACAGGGGCTTTCCACTCACATCTCTGAAATGGAAGAAAAACTTCCTCTCCCGAGCAGGATTTGAACCGGCGTCTCCCCGCATACTAGTCGGTAGTGACATCCACTCGCCGGATAGGTGACAACTTAGTTACAATAGTGAGTACATCGAGCGCGGCCGACCCAAGCGACAGTTTTCTTTCGAGACATCTGTGTTTCAGGGCTAAATACCCGAAATCGGGAAGATTAAAGTACGTAGAAAAAATTATTTAAACCAGGAAAGCCTAAGGATTAATTTGTTTACTCTATCTATCATTGTCTGCAAGACTTTCCTGGCTTAAATAATTTCTCTGTTGTCATCAACCCTGGATTCGGAATTTAGTCATGAAACACACAGATGTCTTGCCGCCCAGCACCCTAAAGTACGTTGCCGCGTATCCAGCGTGGTTGCCCGATGGCGTAGTGGATATCACGCCTGGTGAGTATATAGACAGGTTCAAATATTGCTCGTGACTGATAGTATCTCTTTCCTTTCTGACACGTGAGTTGAAAGCCGCCTGTAATTTGTTTAAATCTGTCGCTCATTGTTTCCAAGGTTTTCGGCCTGGCATAAATAATTTATTTCGGCTGTTAACGAACAATTCATCCTGAAAATTCTATACATGATTTGTGTATCCCGTAATTACCAGGGAATATCAAGAAACGCGACCCACAATGGGCATATTTTCACAGTTTTAGTACCTTAGCAAGGATATCCCCTTCTCAGGATTAAGAAAAAAAAAGGGGAAACATTGAAGAAGTAACATATACCTTCCAACTTCTTTAATAAAATATTCTGAGCTTTAGTTCTGTAACGGCTGCGAAACTGAATGTGCGACAATGTGAGACGTGTTTTTTACCTACGGTTGACAAGGGGGAAATTCAAGAAGAAAAGCTGTAACTACCTTGTTTTGATTCCCATTTCAAGTTTTTGCAAACAAAGCCATTGGTGAACAGAACAATCTGTCGATAATTTCCTTAAATAATGTTAAGGAACTGAAAACAACGTTAGACGTTAATGCACTACTCACATTTTTAATTCAGACTATCTTGGTAATTTACAGCACAGCTTATCTAAAGACAAGCAAACGAGTGTGTGGGGCCAGTAAAAGTTGAAATCCAAAACAAAAGCAATTTCTTGCTTCCTTTGCCTTTATTTTGTTTCTTGTTTCACCAGAACCATTCTATAACGCTTCTTCGATAGGATAATTATCATAAACTATATGAGCCATCTTAAAAAGACATGGATCTCCGAATTACCCGCCTTTTCTGATTGACCCGTGACCCTAAATACAGCAAGACGCTTGAAATCAAGGATCACTTTGGTGAAGAGGACTTTGAGATACAGTCGAAATCTTTTAAGGCCTTGTAACGAGAACTTTATATCATTATTTAAGTCAGCTCAAATTAACAGTGAATACGCATAGTTTCAATATGAGTATGCGGAAAAGTGCAGTTTGCGGTTGAACCTGCAATATTGATCTATTAGTTTACGATTCACGGAACTTGTTACCCTGGTGAGGAAAGTTATGAGTAAAGGGCATTCTCAGGAAAACATAATGAAATGTCAACATTCAATTAATCGAAAAGAAAAAAACAAACAAAGCCAAAACACCGCAAATGCTAAAGAGCGTATGATGATCGCAGTCTTCAACAGTCTTTCATTTTTTCAATATCTTTATTTTGTTTCTTTTTGGTTTTCATTTCGAGATCCATCGGTTTAATTAACTTGATTGCTTTATTCCAAACATCGAGCAGGATATTAAAGCATATTGGAACAGAAAGTCTAATGTGTTCGACTCCTTGCTTAGAAACTGAAAATTATATTTTCGACTGTGGCTTGTGCTAATGACAGAAAAAAGGCATCATCCCGAAACAAGAGATTATGCGGCCTTGATTGTCCTTTAAAACCGCCATACCCTTGTGTGATTATTGGCAGCTATCGTAAGAGTGTTTTCAGTGTGCTTGCTAAGCGATAGAAATAAAAAAAAAACTGATAAGCTAACTTGCCACTGAAGTCTCATGAAACGTGTTATGCTTATTTTACTGCAGCAGTCATAAATAAGAAAAAAAACGAACCTCAATACAACTGCCATATATAGCAATTACAGCAAAGTTAGATAGTTTCACATTTTGCAACAAATGTTCTGCCAGTTTGCAGGTCAAGCATAGAGATATTGTCGAGTATCTAACAAAACACAACTTGTAACTAGAATTCACCTATCGACTGAGCTAACCAAAGCTAAGAAAAGTGGTAAAAAAGCTTTTCTTGTCATAAACTTAAGTGCGCACGCAGTTGGTGAATCGGCCAAAAAATTAGATAGATTTACAAATATACAAAGGCGCTGTTTTCTCGCGTAGCGTGGTTGTGAGGTAAGTTGCGCGTTGCCTTTCTAAATGTGACAGCCCAACGTATAAACACTTTGTTGACGCGATTGTCGCAATTAATTGCTACGAAAACCAGGGCTACCCTCCGGTTTGAAGGGAATTTCTCAGTGTAACAGTGCATTAATAATAGCAAATACAGGAAACTAGTGAAACGTACCTAAATTGCTGCCCGCAATACTTTGTACCTGAAACAGCGATGTTCCTTACTGACCAGAAACAATGTACAAGTCAATCCAGTGGTTCGGGATATGAGATGCTGCAACTCTAGTCCAAATCGCCGAGCAAAAAGTTTTTTTTTTTAATCGAAATAGGAGAAAGTCTCAAACAACCAGCTTTTTGAAAACAAGAACCTTAAAATACACATCAGTAGCAGCTGCTAAACTTCAGCAAATGTGATATGATGAACAGAATTATGGGATAACTTGCTAATTGTTAGTTTTTATTTCCGATCCTTACCTGGGGATTCTGAAAATGTGTTTTTGAAGTATTTCGAGGTGACACCCTTCCCTTTTAGTTTCAATTTTTCAATTTCTTTGTATGGTAGGCTTGAAAAAATTTTAAGCTATATTATTTTATTATTAATTTATTCCAGGCTGTCGAAATCCGGTGTTATCCATTTTCGAAATTTATTCTGCTCAATATTTGTCTGGCATGTTAAGTTGATAGCAGGAATTAAAGAAACTGACGTTTGGAATTGATGCAATTCTCGGCGGACGCACGCGTTACTGAGTTAAGCGAATTTTCATCGTTTTCCCCTGGTTTAATTACTGATGTCAAATTTGGTAAGCATGTGTAAATGTTGTTTAACTGGGCTTTGTGAATAACATGAGTTAATGAGGAGCCAAAAATAAAGCACACTATAATTGAAACAATAATTTCCCATTGGATTGTTTTGAGCCTCAGCCTATTCATATAGGAAATCGGTCTGTTCGAGAATCAATTACGGATTATGTAAACTCTTGGTCTACTTCAGCAAACATGCATTTTATGAACTTGACGTTTCATATGCTAGTAAACAAACATTTTCAAAACATACCGTTCAAATTTTTTGAAAAGCTCTTTATACTACATCAAGTGTCCAATCAAGTGTCCCATTTGATGTTGTGACCAATTGTTTTAACGTGATCAGCAATAGCAGAAGAATGATCACGTTTCGAAAGCGTCTTGAACTGTCCCTTTTTTGCGGTCATGAAGTTTTCATTTTGTTTTGTCAATGTTGATGCTTCGGATATTACAGTAAAGTGAAATTTTCGCCATAGTCTTAGACTGCAAAACAGTCGTATTTTTTGCGAACGCGAGCGACGGTCTATATTTGAACTCCGCGCCTTCCGAAACGACCGATGACGCCTACGGCGCCTTGAATTCCTAAAAGACCGAAAACCACTGTTTTGCAGTGCACCACAGTCTAAACCCTCTAGACTGCCTATGTTTGGAGGCTGATTCTCAAGGACTGCAGACCAATAAACCAATCATCACCTAAACTGAATCATCGGTTGAAATTTAGTAGGAGAGCTGCAAAAGTTTGATGGATTGTGTAAGGCCATATACAATATTTTGAATATTACTTTTGGTTCTGCTTGAAATTTAGAGGCCATTTCATAAGTAGATGTGTTTAGCATGTTCTAAGTCACATCAGTTAGTATTTCCCAACAGTACTTTGCTACCGTGTGGGGCAGGGGAACGCAGGCTCACATGATACGGCTGGAAATCGAGTCTGGTCAAGAATACGATAAACCGAGAATAAACATTAACCGCAGGATATTGGCTAATGTGTTATAAAATTCCTCAGACTCTTTACGAACCGTTACTGGGTCCTTCAAAGGCAAGGTAACCTCATAGCCGTTTACAAGGTGGCAAATCTCAGTAATAACATATGGCGGTGCCATCAGTAAACGGTTTTCTTTAAAATCAATTGCATTGTCCAGCGGTAACTCCCCTCAGGGATACTCATCAAAAAAAAAAAGGCAATGTGACCACTGACCCTAAGTATTAATAAGAGCCCCCACGGTCCCTTACTGACCCACTGCCCACGTTCTTATATTGTCTTAAATACTTAAGGGGGGGTGGGGGTTTGGGGGGGGGGGGGGTCAAGCTTTTCTGTTTCTCCCGGTAGTTCGTCATGCAGTCCTTAACTTAAGAAGATACGTCCAGTGTGTTCTGCTAAGAACATAACTTTTAATTATGTGTGTTATTACCTCTTCCTTCATAGACTGTTAAATTGTGGTTTGATTATGGTCATTGGTCCGAAGTCTATGAGGCCCTTGTTGAAGGAATCAAAACAATTCAGATTGACACATGGCTGCAGGTACAAAATATTATTATAGGATTTTATGTACAGTCGAACCTACTATGACCAAATTTTACCCCTTGATTTTTTGAGTCTTTCACATAGAATTGCATGAAAGAATTAAACTTCCGTTTACCGTTTTGCAAATATCTGCATTAGTTCGGAGATATTTAAGTTTGAAAAATGGGTAAAATATGTAAGGAGATGACCGATGACGTCACACACCAACCAATGTTATGTTGAGTATACAAATGAGAGCTACCTTGGCAATTTGCAATGCAAAAACATTAAAACAGGGCAGGCTAAGTTGTTGACTACAGGAAACACACAACCTACGGCTCTAAAAAATTCCATTCCTGTGGCAACTCACTCTCCTCCCAGTCCCCACCACGTGAATTTCAATATGTTAGTGATTTTGAGCCTTGAAATATGTTAAACAATGCCACACCTTGACAAACAACAACAACAATCTTTATTATTTTACACCTTTTTCTTACAATTTAGCGTTACATTTTTTAAAGAGAATTTGGAATCTATAAAGGAGGAGAAAGA
>JAHPZR010022534.1:0-15955 GCA_019787425.1 Platygyra sinensis | reverse complement strand
AAAAAGTAATGGTAAAGGAGGCAGGAAACAAATCGCAACGCATCAGCAAAAATAAAAAGAGCAAAAAAAATGTTCAATTATTAGTGCAAAATTGCTGGTGCACCCCAGAACTGATCAATGTCTTATTTGCCGGTCTTTTGAACGGTCGGTACCGAAACTTTTGCAGCTGATAGAGAGGATGTGAAGAGTAGAACAGCAAGAAAAGAATTAAAGAGAGAGAAAAAGGAAAGGAAGGAAGTCTAACTTTAGGTTTATAAGCAGAGGCTGAAGTAGAACACTGCTCATTATAAGAACTAGTCGAAAACTGTAGATGAAATGTGAAACATTGAATTTCTAGCAACGTCACATTCTGTGCAATGTAGTAACATTGCAAGTCGAAAAAACATTTGATGACAAAAAACACGGTTTTTTGGAGAACAATCAAGCATGAAAAGGTTAAAAGAAATAATAACTCCTCGCATCGTGAGCCTGGGCTGCCTGTGACTGATCCTGATCCAGATCACTCCAAAGCAACGCATCCTTAGACTCAAGCAGAAGCATATCACCTATATATCACCTTTTCTGGGTGATATGCTTTTCTAATCCTAGCTATTGAACCTGGCTTTTCGTAGCCTGCGAGCAGGCTCATGTTGGAGCAGTGCGAGCGCGAAATCGAGCGGGGAAGCCGCGAGACGAAAAAGTGAGGCTCACTTTAGTCTTGACACCTCTTCACCGGACTCCTTTCCACCGGATCGCTTCGCTCTTCGTCACTCGCGCATGTGACTCAAAGGTGAGCCTGCTCGCAGGCTAGGCTTTTCGCAGTTGGCTATCGATCATTTACAGAATTCATCAAAGTTTGCAGTTGTCCTACTACAGTGGAACCCCGGTAACTCGAACTCGGATAACTCAAACTCCCCCGCTAACTCGAACTGAGTCTTAATTCCCTTGGATTTGACCCAACTTTTCAGTCATTTTTACTCGGTTAACTCGAACTCGGATAACTCGAAAACCCCACTAACTCGAACTGAGTTTCGTTTCCCTTGATCAAAATTTACCCCGATAACTCGAATTTCTGGTTCTTATAACTCGCCAAGGATGCCCATTGAGATATCCTATTAGCTTTTCTTATTGTGTGATCGAATCCTAACAATAGAGCAAGACTGATGAAGATGAGGTCGTAGACTAAGAATTTTAAAAGCCGTATTCACATTAGAGGACAGGAAACTCGTCGGACGGGTAACCCGTCTGACGACTGGGTTTCGCGTCCTAGTGTGAATTCGCGATGAAAAAGTTATCTGACTTACCTACATGAATTCACATTAGGACGAGTTTTTAGGACGGGTTAAGATGCCGAGGTACTGGTGCGAGATGTGCGTGGTTACCTAGCCAGCAGGAAACAGAACGCGCCTGGCTGTTTCTAGTATTTCCAAAGTATGCAGGCCTATATTTCCAACTGTCTCTTGGGCTCAAAGAAACCAAGCAATAATTTCCAATTAAAAAGTTCACTGGCGTCGAAGTATCCCTTTCTTGAAAACCAAAACTCGTTGATTACACCATTAGCTGTCTGTGCTTCGCTTCTCAAAAACTCGTCGACTCAGACGGATAACTGGACGGGTAAATTTGGACGAGTTCCTCGTCTAAAACCCGTCCCGACCCGATTTCACACTAAGACCACTCGTTTCAGACGAGAAACCCGTCCAAGACGGGTTACTTGTCCCTAGTATGAATTCGGCCAATGCCCCAAAAAACCCACCGCAAGCGAAGTCAGATCCGCAATTGATGTGCTGACTTCATAGAGTCTGCTCGTGAACGAGGGTGCAGAGGAAATGAGAAACCATGTACAGCAAATAGAGGCATTAGCAGAGAAAACCTTCAGGGAAGTTCAGGAGCTCCCTACGACAGCAGAAGCTGAATTAATGTTTTGTGCCTAAGCAATAAGAACTTTAGAGGTAATGAACTGAACGACCCCGACGTAAAAGGGAACATAAATGGACATTTACAGCTTTGCATTGTCGTAAGAATGCATAATCGTTACAGTTCTTAAATGTATTATTAGCTGTCGTGAAATAAGTTTAATTTGCACTGTATTGTATTTCGAAGTGCTGAAAATCAATAAGCTATTAATTATTAACCTGGAAAAGTGAATATTTAATCGACCCCGATAACTCGAAACCCCGCTAACTCGAACAGTTTTTCGTTTCCCTTCAGAGTTCGAGTTACCGGGGTTCTACTGTAATTGTCAACCCATGATTTAGTTTAGGTGATGATTCATTTATTGGTCTGCAGTCTCTGAGAATCAGTCTCCAAACATGGCTCTCGAGAAGGGTTAGATTGTAATTCAAATTTCACTTTTTAACATTTGCAACAGTGTTCACGCTGAATTTTAATATACCGGATACGTACGTGATATGGTCAGGTGTGAACTAACACAAATTTAAAGTTTGGAACGACCATGCAAATATGATATGATTTTTTGTTTAAATAAAAGTTTGATTTGACTTGATTAACATTATAAATTATGATCTACTTTGCTTATTTCTCAAATCATGTGACTTATGTTGACAGCCTTCAGTCATGTCTGCTGACTTTGCCGTAGCGACAATTCTCACCACCCTGATCATTGCAGACATCATTGGCAATTGCCTTGTTATCTTTGTCATAAGCAGAAACCGAGATATGAGGTATGCTGAGTTTATTTAAAATGATGGTATTTCTGATTTCCAACGAGCCGTAAATGCTCTAGCTGGTAAAATCTTGCCTTTTTACGGTTTAGATTTTCATTATGATGACATCCGTCAATGTCAGTCGCTTTGCATTTCACAACTGGGTGAAATGTAATCATTCCATGCTCGACTAATTTACAGACGTTTAATCAGTAGGACTTAATAATAGCAATAGGCACTGATAGGAGAGCATAAAACATTGAAGACAGTTAACGGCTCAGTGTTTCGTTGCATCATCTCAGAATGGTCACATAATTAGCATGATTACTTTAATACAATTATTATTTTTAACTATGTTCTGTTTCCGACCTCTCTCTGTTTCCTCGCCTGTATCAACAGAAAATGATGGGACAGACTGTCCTGTATCAAATGTAACATCAATAGGTAACATGGGGGCCAACTAGGAAACCGAATGGTTTATTTGGCCACCATGCTCAAACACTTTTACTTAAATACAATGGCAACATCATCAGCAACTACAAATGTTTGTAATTTAAATTATCTACATCAAGAGGAAATAAAATAAAAATTAAAAAAAATTGAAAATGAAATCTTCATATTCCACTTCAAAGGAAAAGCCTGTGCACAGTTCAGAGCGCTGTTCTACGCTTTAGCATGTATTCTATCCGTAGACTTGCTTACTTACTGCTATTGAAATAAGTTCGATATTTCTTTTACAGGAGTCCCATCAATTATCTTCTTATAAACCTAGCCATTTCGGATATCACGTTCGCGGCGTTTGTAGCTCCAAACCACATTTTGAAGAAATTTTTTACTCACCCAGAGGGCGCCATTGGTTCTGGGTTATGCATGGTTCTGACAGGGGGAAATGTGGCATGGGTGGGGCAGCTTCCTCATCTGTGACTCTGGTAGCTATTGCTGTTGAACGCTATTACACTGTAATGTGTCCTCTTGGTAGCAGAGGAAAACTTACCAAGCGAAAAGTCAAGGTAAGTAAATAAAAATGTATAGATTATTTATAGCAGTAGATTATTTCGTTTTAAAGGCGCCATGCAGTTTGGTTTATTATGCTAAGGATTCTAAACATTTATCACAAAGGCGGGAAAAAGAAGTGCGCAGACTCACTACTAGCTATATGACCCCAGTTGATGCTACGGCGTCGACTGCTGAAATACTTATGACATTGCTACTGCTACAGCAGGTTCGTCATTAACTACAACTTCTAGCTAAGACGATGGCGATCCTTGCGGCAATACATAGAGATCCTCGTCAACTTGTGAAGCTATTATGTTTCATTGTCTACTCCATTCATCACTGATTTGACATTTCCCTCGCAGTAAATGAACTGACACAAAACTTATCAATTCTAGGTGATTATTCCTGGTTGTTGGATTTTTGCTATCGCTTTAAACATGCCACTGATTCTGGTTACAATATTTGATGAAGCAACCGGCGACTGCAAGTGGAACTGGCCTAAAAGCTGGATGGGTGCGGCCAATGAGACAACTTGGCTTGTATTATTGGCCATTATTCCTTTGATAGTGATGACTGGCTTATACTCCAGAGTAGTTTATAGGCTGTGGTTTAAGCGTAGTGATGGTCAGGAACCCGCATTTCGGCAAAAGGTTAGGCGTACAAAGAATTCGGTAGGAAAAAGTGAATATGTATCAAAACCTTATATTTTTGTCTGTGAAACCGTGAGAGAGATATTAAAATCAACATGTTCGTAATCAGCCGGTTACTAATTAATTAGTAAATTCTCAGCTCCGACTATTGCATTTCTAGCTTTTTGATTGGCTAAAAAACTCCGACTATGAGCCAATAGTCGGAGTTTTACGTCATATGGAAAATAGTGCGCCAAGTTTAAAATTTTTCGGTTTGTAAAATTGTGGAAATAAAAATCGGCGGCAAAACCCGGTTTGAGAATTTACTAAAACAATTATTCCATTCGCCCTTGTTGGATATGAAGTGATTATAACCAACTCGCGCTACGCGCTCGTTGGTTATTTTATCACTTCATATCCAACGCGGGCTCATGGAATAATTGTTATATAGGCAGCCTGCTTGAGGCGTGTAAATATTTTATATTTGCTATGTACGTGACAACAGCGATGTTTGATTTTCAGAGATGTGATCCTACTGTTCGTTTGTTCAAGTTGGCCCGACTGAATTCGTTATGTTGCTCGTTTCACAAGCCTTTTTTCTGATTGTATTTTCAGGGAGTTTTGAGAGTGCGGAAGCGAGTCACCCTGAGTGTACTTACTGTCAGTGCCATCTTTGGAGTTTGTTGGATTACTGGTTTATTAATTTACATCTTAAGCTACTATGATATCTACATGTTTGGTTCTGCCTCGTACGCCGTTTCCGACACGATGTTTATGTTCAATTGTGCTGTCAACCCCTTTGTATATTCTCTGTTGAATGAACGGTTCAGGGGAAAACTAAAGCGAATGTTCTTTAACAGGTACTCCACCAGAGTACAACCCTCGAGCCAGCCTTACAGCATGCAACTTCCTATTAACACGTCTCGCGTGACCAACACTGCAGGGGCCTGCTTGGACTGAACCCAAAACATGTTCTTTATCAACTGGAGGACGATGACAGCCAAATTGCTTCAATAAATATTCAGATTTTTTGATATAAGATAATAATTGACAATTGTATAAGAAGTTTGAAAGTTGGGGGAACAAGCACGCGGGATGTTGTTCGATCAATAAGCAGCAAAAACAGCTGAGGTTACTTGGAAAGTTGACATCTTGATGGAATAAGTTGCTTAGAAACACGACAAAAGCAGACTCATTCAGAAAGATATGTGTTGAGAATTTGACACTGTCGACGGAACAATCAGGTCTGCTCGACCGCTTGGCTTTCCCTAACACAAGTGCCTTTGACGTAATAATCAAACACGAGAGACAGATTTTCATCAGGGCATCCAAACGCCGAGAAGAGAGTTGAAAATAAGACACGCAGCGGAGTATTTTTGACGAAATTCGAAGCGTCTGGATAGCCAATGAAACACTGTCTTGAGTGTTTGTATGTATATCTTCTAAATCGAAAAAAAAAACAAAACTAAGGAGTGAAGGAAGAAATGAAATCGTCAAAATCTTTGCTAATTAAGACCGGGTTCATGGTTAGGATATTCTTTGTTTTAACTTGATGAATTATCGAGTTTAAGAAATATTCTTTACTACCATTTCACTTTCATTTGTCTCAGCAACTATAACTGTTAATTATTCCTTAAATATTATCCACTTCATTTTTTACGCATGACAATGTTAACTGCTTACAGACAGACGTCAACTTATTCTTGTCAATTCAAATTTCACAGCTGCTGGTGCTTAAGTTATTGTTCGTCTCTCAAAAATTATTAAAACGAACTATAAATAAGCTGTAAATAAATTCTCACCAGCCATCTGACATGTGTGTATCCATTAATTAATTTAACATGTTATACGCTGTAGACTCAGTGGTATTATTAACACTGTCCTTTGATCTTATAGTTGCTTTGCTCTCACCCGGGCGAGGTTTTGCAAAAGTAATAAAGGATCGGCCTTCACAAAACTGAAGAATGAAGGATAGGCCTTCACAAAACTGAAGAATGATGAAGGATGGACCCTCAGAACATTCAAAAGTCTGAATCCATTTCTATGATGGGCATTTTAATACGAGGTTGAAATTTAATTGCTGCTGTTACTTTTCCCAGGTCATTTGCAATTATCTTATGTTTTAAGAGCAGCGATCCTCTAGTAAAAGACAAAGTGCTTTCTGCTTTTCCAATCTGTAGGTACCGTATAATTTTATTATAAAGCGGTGCTGATAATTTCTTTTCAAGTTTGATTGGTCTCGTTACAGTGGATACCTCTGCTCAGTCAAACACTAATTTTCCCCCGATTACTCGAACTATCCGATTTTCGAGCCAATTTTCGTTTCCTTGGGAAATTCAAAAAATTGGGATTCCACTGTATTTCTCGGAATGCCGACACAAAATTCTTGTGAGACCGTTCTCCTGTAGATTACCTGGACTGAGGCAATTTGTGACATACCAATAAGACGGCACCGTAAAATGTATAAAAAGCTGTACGATAAGAACTGACCAAACACAGCAGTATTGCATACTCTGTTGTACTCTGTTACCATTCGCTAGTTTTTGCGTTCCAAAAACAAAACTAAAACCAAAAAGCGACAACCACAGCACTTCTGCAAGGTAGGATTTCTAATAATGGTAGAAAGAAAAGAGTACTATAACTACATCTTTAACATAGTTTATTTATTTGTGAGAGACGAACAATAACTTAAGCACCAGCAGCTGTGAAATTTGAATTGACAAGAATAAGTTGACGTCTGTCTGTAAGCAGTTAACATTGTCATGCGTAAAAAATGAAGTGGATAATATTTAAGGAATAATTAACAGTTATAGTTGCTGAGACAAATGAAAGTGAAATGGTAGTAAAGAATATTTCTTAAACTCGATAATTCATCAAGTTAAAACAAAGAATATCCTAACCATGAACCCGGTCTTAATTAGCAAAGATTTTGACGATTTCATTTCTTCCTTCACTCCTTAGTTTTGTTTTTTTTTTCGATTTAGAAGATATACATACAAACACTCAAGACAGTGTTTCATTGGCTATCCAGACGCTTCGAATTTCGTCAAAAATACTCCGCTGCGTGTCTTATTTTCAACTCTCTTCTCGGCGTTTGGATGCCCTGATGAAAATCTGTCTCTCGTGTTTGATTATTACGTCAAAGGCACTTGTGTTAGGGAAAGCCAAGCGGTCGAGCAGACCTGATTGTTCCGTCGACAGTGTCAAATTCTCAACACATATCTTTCTGAATGAGTCTGCTTTTGTCGTGTTTCTAAGCAACTTATTCCATCAAGATGTCAACTTTCCAAGTAACCTCAGCTGTTTTTGCTGGTTATTGATCGAACAACATCCCGCGTGCTTGTTCCCCCAACTTTCAAACTTCTTATACAATTGTCAATTATTATCTTATATCAAAAAATCTGAATATTTATTGAAGCAATTTGGCTGCCATCGTCCTCCAGTTGATAAAGAACATGTTTTGGGTTCAGTCCAAGCAGGCCCCTGCAGTGTTGGTCACGCGAGACGTGTTAATAGGAAGTTGCATGCTGTAAGGCTGGCTCGAGGGTTGTACTCTGGTGGAGTACCTGTTAAAGAACATTCGCTTTAGTTTTCCCCTGAACCGTTCATTCAACAGAGAATATACAAAGGGGTTGACAGCACAATTGAACATAAACATCGTGTCGGAAACGGCGTACGAGGCAGAACCAAACATGTAGATATCATAGTAGCTTAAGATGTAAATTAATAAACCAGTAATCCAACAGACTCCAAAGATGGCACTGACAGTAAGTACACTCAGGGTGACTCGCTTCCGCACTCTTAAAACTCCCTGAAAATACAATCAGAAAAAAGGCTTGTGAAACGAGCAACATAACGAATTCAGTCGGGCCAACTTGAACAAACGAACAGTAGGATCACATCTCTGAAAATCAAACATCGCTGTTGTCACGTACATAGCAAATATAAAATATTTACACGCCTCAAGCAGGCTGCCTATATAACAATTATTCCATGAGCCCGCGTTGGATATGAAGTGATAAAATAACCAATGAGCGCGTAGCGCGAGTTGGTTATAATCACTTCATATCCAACAAGGGCGAATGGAATAATTGTTTTAGTAAATTCTCAAACCGGGTTTTGCCGCCGATTTTTATTTCCACAATTTTACAAACCGAAAAATTTTAAACTTGGCGCACTATTTTCCATATGACGTAAAACTCCGACTATTGGCTCATAGTCGGAGTTTTTTAGCCAATCAAAAAGCTAGAAATGCAATAGTTGGAGCTGAGAATTTACTAATTAATTTAGTAACCGGCTGATTACGAACATGTTGATTTTAATATCTCTCTCACGGTTTCACAGACAAAAATATAAGGTTTTGATACATATTCACTTTTTCCTACCGAATTCTTTGTACGCCTAACCTTTTGCCGAAATGCGGGTTCCTGACCATCACTACGCTTAAACCACAGCCTATAAACTACTCTGGAGTATAAGCCAGTCATCACTATCAAAGGAATAATGGCCAATAATACAAGCCAAGTTGTCTCATTGGCCGCACCCATCCAGCTTTTAGGCCAGTTCCACTTGCAGTCGCCGGTTGCTTCATCAAATGTTGTAACCAGAATCAGTGGCATGTTTAAAGCGATAGCAAAAATCCAACAACCAGGAATAATCACCTAGAATTGATAAGTTTTGTGTCAGTTCATTTACTGCGAGGGAAATGTCAAATCAGTGATGAATGGAGTAGGCAATGAAACATAATAACTTCACAAGTTGACGAGGATCTCTATGTATTGCCGCAAGGATCGCCATCGTCTTAGCTAGAAGTTGTAGTTAAAGACGAACCTGCTGTAGCAGTAGCAATGTCATAAGTATTTCAGCAGTCGACGCCGTAGCATCAACTGGGGTGATATAGCTAGTAGTGATTCTGCGCACTTCTTTTTCCCGCCTGTGTGATAAATGTTTAGAATCCTTAGCATAATAAACCAAACTGCATGGCGCCGTTAAAACGAAATAATCTACTGCTATACTGAAATAATCTATACATTTTTATTTACTTACCTTGACTTTTCGCTTGGTAAGTTTTCCTCTGCTACCAAGAGGACACATTACAGTGTAATAGCGTTCAACAGCAATAGCTACCAGAGTCACAGATGAGGAAGCTGCTCCTACCCATGCCACATTTCCCCCTGTCAGAACCATGCATAACCCAGAACCAATGGCACCCTCTGGGTGAGTAAAAAATTTCTTCAAAATGTGGTTTGGAGCTACAAACGCCGCGAACGTGATATCCGAAATGGCTAGGTTTATAAGAAGATAATTGATGGGACTCCTGTAAAAGAAATATCGAACTTATTTCAATAGCACTAAGTAAGCAAGTCTACGGATAGAATACATGCTAAAGCGTAGAACAGCGCTCTGAACTGTGCACAGGCTTTTCCTTTGAAGTGGAATATGAAGATTTCATTTTCAATTTTTTTTAAATTTTTATTTTATTTCCTCTTGATGTATATAATTTAAATTACAAACATTTGTAGTTGCTGATGATGTTGCCGTTGTATTTAAGTAAAAGTGTTTGAGCATGGTGGCCAAATAAACTATTCGGTTTCCTAGTTGGCCCCCATGTTACCTATTGATGTTACATTTGATACAGGATAGTCTGTCCCATCATTTTCTGTTGATACAGGCGAGGAAACAGAAAGAGGTCGGAAACAGAACATAGTTAAAAATAATAATTGTATTAAAGTAATCATGCTAATTATGTTACCATTCTGAGATGATGCAACGAAACACTGAGCCGTTAACTGTCTTCAATGTTTTATGCTCTCCTATCAGTGCCTATTGCTATTATTAAGTCCTACTGATTAAACGTCTGTAAATTAGTCGAGCATGGAATGATTACATTTCACCCAGTTGTGAAATGCAAAGCGACTGACATTGACGGATGTCATCATAATGAAAATCTAAACAAAAAGGAGAGGATGCTATAAAACGAAAACCAGCCGGTACATTAAAATGGACAAGATTTTACCAGCTAGAGCATTTACGGCTCGTTGGAAATCAGAAATACCATCATTTTAAATAAACTCAACATACCTCATATCTCGGTTTCTGCTTATGACAAAGATAACAAGGCAATTGCCAATGATGTCTGCAATGATCAGGGTGGTGAGAATTGTCGCTACGGCAAAGTCAGCAGACATGACTGAAGGCTGTCAACATAAGTCACATGATTTGTGTTAGTTCACACCTGACCATATCACGTACGTATCCGGTATATTAAAATTCAGCGTGAACACTGTTGCAAATGTTAAAAAGTGAAATTTGAATTACAATCTAACCCTTCTCGAGAGCCATGTTTGGAGACTGATTCTCAGAGACTGCAGACCAATAAATAAATCATCACCTAAACTAAATCATGGGTTGACAATTACAGTAGAACCCCGGTAACTCGAACTCTGAAGGGAAACGAAAAACTGTTCGAGTTAGCGGGGTTTCGAGTTATCGGGGTCGATTAAATATTCAATTTTCCAGGTTAGTAATTAATAGCTTATTGATTTTCAGCACTTCGAAATACAATACAGTGCAAATTAAACTTATTTCACGACAACTAGTAATACATTTAAGAACTGTAACGATCATGCATTCTTACGACAATGCAATGCTGTAAATGTCCATTTACGTTCCCTTTTGCGTCGGGGTCGTTTCATTACCTCTAAAGTTCTTATTGCTTAGGCACAAAACATTAATTCAGCTTCTGCTGTCGTAGGGAGCTCCTGAACTTCCCTGAAGATTTTCTCTGCTAATGCCTCTATTTGCTGTACATGGTTTCTCATTTCCTCTGCACCCTCGTTCACGAGCAGACTCTATGAAGTCAGCACATCAATTGCGGATCTGACTTCGCTTGCGGTGGGTTTTTTGGGGCATTGGCCGAATTCATACTAGGGACAAGTAACCCGTCTTGGACGGGTTTCTCGTCTGAAACGAGTGGTCTTAGTGTGAAATCGGGTCGGGACGGGTTTTAGACGAGAAACTCGTCCAAATTTACCCGTCCAGTTATCTGTCTGAGTCGACGAGTTTTTGAAGACGAGTTTCCCGAACGAACGAAAGCAGAGCACTTTGGGAAAATAAAATGGCGCCCAAGAAGAAGGTGAAGCGTTCTAAAACGCAGAAAAACAAAGCCTGGACTGACAAACTGACAAACATCTTTGCATCAACTGAAAGCTTTGGTTGTCTTTCCTTGAGAAGCGAAGCACAGACAGCTAATGGTGTAATCAACGAGTTTTGGTTTTCAAGAAAGGGATACTTCGACGCCAGTGAACTTTTTAATTGGAAATTATTGCTTGGTTTCTTTGAGCCCAAGAGACAGTTGGAAATATAGGCCTGCATACTTTGGAAATACTAGATACAGCCAGGCGCGTTCTGTTTCCTGCTGGCTAGGTAACCACGCACATCTCGCACCAGTACCTCGGCATCTTAACCCGTCCTAAAAACTCGTCCTAATGTGAATTCATGTCGGTAAGTCAGATAACTTTTTCATCGCGAATTCACACTAGGACGCGAAACTCAGTCGTCAGACGGGTTACCCGTCCGACGAGTTTCCTGTCCTCTAATGTGAATACGGCTTTTAAAATTCTTAGTCTACGACCTCATCTTCATCAGTCTTGCTCTATTGTTAGGATTCGATCACACGATAAGAAAAGCTAATAGGATATCTCAATGGGCATCCTTGGCGAGTTATAAGAACCAGAAATTCGAGTTATCGGGGTAAATTTTGATTAAGGGAAACGAAATTCAGTTCGAGTTAGCGGGGTTTTCGAGTTATCCGAGTTCGAGTTAACCGAGTAAAAATGACTGAAAAGTTGGGTCAAATCCAAGGGAATTAAGACTCAGTTCGAGTTAGCGGGGGAGTTTGAGTTATCCGAGTTCGGGTTACCGGGGTTCCACTGTAGTAGGACAACTGCAAACTTTGATGAATTCTGTAAATGATCGATAGCCATCTGCGAAAAGCCTAGCCTGCGAGCAGGCTCACCTTTGAGTCACATGCGCGAGCGACGAAGAGCAAAGCGATCCGGTGGAAAGGAGTCCGGTGAAGAGGTGTCAAGAAAGTGAGCCTCACTTTTTCGTCTCGCGGCTTCCCCGCTCGATTTCGCGCTCGCACTGCTCCAACATGAGCCTGCTCGCAGGCTACGAAAAGCCAGGTTCAATAGCTAGGATTAAAAAAGCATATCACCCAGAAAAGGTGATATATAGGTGATATGCTTCTGCTTGAGTCTAAGGATGCGTTGCTTTGGAGTGATCTGGATCAGGATCAGTCACAGGCAGCCCAGGCTCACGATGCGAGGAGTTATTATTTCTTTTAACCTTTTCATGCTTGATTGTTCTCCAAAAAATCGTGTTTTTTGTCATCAAATGTTTTTTCGACTTGCAATGTTACTACATTGCACAGAATGTGACGTTGCTAGAAATTCAATGTTTCACATTTCATCTACATTTTCGACTAGTTCTTATAATGAGCAATGTTTTACTTCAGCCTATGCTTATAAACCTAAAGTTAGACTTCCTTCCTTTCCTTTTTCTCTATCTTTAATTCTTTTCTTGCTGTTCTACTCTTCACATCCTCTCTATCAGCTGCAAAAGTTTCGGTACCGACCGTTCAAAAGACTGGCAAATAAGACATTGATCAGTTCTGGGGTGCACCAGCAATTTTGCACTAATAATTGAACATTTTTTTTTGCTCCTTTTATTTTTGCTGATGCGTTGCGATAAGTTTCCTGCCTCCTTTACCATTACTTTTTCTTTCTCTTTCTCTAACCTTTCCTTGTTTGTTTTTAACCATCGAGGTGCAATAATACAAGCTTATAATTTCAAATTTAGACTACAAGCTTGAATTCTACTCCATGTTTTTTGTTAACTGCGATATATAAATAGATTTTGCCCCAAAACCATTATTCGTTAAAACGCACAGAGCTGGCCACCGAACCAAAGCAAATAGACCTGTTTAATCATTTTTGCTTTACGTTTGTAATAATAATTTAATTTTTAGGTAGCAATTAGAACTCAAAAAGAGCCGAAGAGTGAATAAGGATTAGTGTTTCAACAAGGCTCGGGGTGTGAGAGAGACAATTACGTAATCATTTTCAGTACCATGATCTTTGGAGCAACTGTGTTAATTTTGACAGAAGTAAGTCAGTAGCAGTTTAAGATGAATGTCTGCCGTAAATATTCTAATTGCAATTTTATTGGTACAGGTAAAATAAATCTGGAACCTTCGTAAACCCTTGTGAAAGCGTCACCAAGTTCTTTATTACAGTAGGAGATCATTGCACATGTGGTTTGGTAATTCATATTTTTACTTAACAAGAAGATAAACAAGTTTCGCGCATTAAACGGCACTTAAGAGTTTAATCGCTTCACTGTTTGTAAGACCTCTGCTCTTTGCTTCTTTCACGCGGGTAAGCTGTAACGACACGAACATATTACGCAATAACATGGTTTCTAAATTTAATAGTGACTGTCTTAGAATATTATGATTCTTTCTTTGCTTTATGTGGTTCTTTTCAAAATGTTCCAGCAATACCCAGTGAGTGAGGTTATCAGGCTCATGTGGACATACAACACAGCTTATATCTGTGTAGCCGATGTCTTAGGAAAAAAACATTTTTGTGTCTTATATTATATGTGTACCTTGGCTTTTGGTTTTGCATGATTGCAGTTTGTTTGTCCTTAATTTTAAATCATGAGCATCTTCTTGCAAGTAATTTTATGTTTTCTACAAAAAAGATGTGATCATGACATATCGGTCAATTGAATCACAGCAGCCCATGAGAAGGCCAAATTTAAATGATAAATTTGGTCGACATCCACCCTAATTCGACATAGTTAGGAATAAAAAGAAAAATGGCAGTAGTCCCGACATGATGCAGCTGGTTTCTTCTTGAAATCCTCCGTAACCAGTCCGTTTTGACATGATATGTTGGACACCTCAATTTGTTTGCTGAAAATCATCAGTTATTATTTTTGCTTTTTGTGCCAAGCATGTGGGCATGAAGGCTGTTTTTTTTTTCAATTTGTGAGGTCCTAACTTGCCAGTGATCCGACAGCAAATTTCCCGATATTTTAAGACCATCCTTTTCGAAGAAAGAAAAGTCTTGCGTATATTAAGGAAGTGTTTCAATGAGGGCTCATGACTGCGACTGATGCAAATCGTCATGTTCCCTGTGACATAATAAGACTTGCCGGTCCAAATTGGTAATATATGTTGCTCTGTTTGAAAACTTGTCAGATTACCATCAACTGATGAAGACTGGTGAGTACAAATCTGAGAGGAAGCTATAACGAAACGCCGTTGACACACTGACGAGGTAACAAACATGTGATCGCTCGCATCATTTTCGCAGTCATGTTTGGTCTAAACTCAGCATTGGCTTCGATAGCAAACAAAATAACGACATGCAATAACAAAGCAGCAAAACACATGCGACGATTTGACGAGATTCAGAGCTGAATTACAAAAACTTTTTCTGATCAGTGAAACAGGTCTCGCCAGATAAATTATTATAAGAAACGTTGACTATTGCAACACTTATATGCAATACACTAGAATTTTTTGTCGTAAAAATACGTTTTTCGTGGCGAAAAAGGTTGCTCAGTAAATTAACCGTCAAATGTATAAAGTATCAAAATTATAACTTACCAAATTGTTGAAATGGTGAAACGCCAATGTTCCTCACCGATGCGGGGTTTTATCGATCTAATGATGACTTCGGATGCTACCCACATACTTACAATTCAAGGAAAATGATTTCATGTGAAAAGCTCTAAGAAGCGAATACATAAATAAACGTCATAGGAAACCAGTGGACAATGTGAGACCTGCAAATGCTTTCACGATTATTATTTGCCCGGTCTTAAAACGGGTATTCTGAATTGCGTTTAGTTGTTATTTAAGCTTTCCACTTAATTTCAATATTTAAATTTCTTTATTTGACAGGCTCGATAAATTCTCAAAAGTAGCCGCAGCTGCAAATTATAATGATCGCCATTGTTGACACTTTTTTATTTCAACCTTTTACTTTGCTCTATAGTTTCATTGAGTACAAATAATTAAAATAATTCAATTTCCGAAAGTTTTGGTTCATTAATGTCTGAGTTCATCCGAATTTTGCTGTGTAAGGGAGTTAACGAGCAGACGTTTAAAATGACAAAAAACTTGGGAAGATGCATTAGCAGGGACACCAAGTATTGACCTTTCATTGTCACGTTATTGAAAATCTGCTTGACAAATTTGCTAGATATTATCAGATACACATTTCGTTTAGATGTGATTTGTATGAATAAACATGAAGTGGAATAGTCGCTGAAAATTAAACACACTGTTTTGGTTTCAGGGTTAAGGTTTATATATATGCTGTACCGACATTAAACGAATTTACGCCTGAGAACTGTTTTAAAACTCGACAATAGTTATTCGTAATTATGTCCCATTCATATTAAAAGCAATTGCATAGGACGGGACTTATCTGTTTGCCTTCACACTGAATCTGAAGATTAGTCAGAGGAAAACAAATATCTGAAAAGTTTGTAAATAATTCATTCGAAGCAGAAGATATTTTAACGCCTTCCTTTTCTGGTAACCAGCGCTTCAGGCTCTCAAATTCTGTTAAACAGTCCAGTTGGGTGGTAAAATTAATCTTATTTATC
>JAHPZR010022532.1:0-22634 GCA_019787425.1 Platygyra sinensis | reverse complement strand
ACATCATTCGCTCTATTAAGATCCACACTAATTTGTTTAAGAGGATCGAAAGTTAGAAGAAAAGCTTTTCGTGATTTTAATAACATTGACATTGACATTGAAATTCAAGAAGGAGCCATAATGTAATACTTAAGAGCTCCATCACAAAGTTTTCTTCAGCCGGATATTTTTTTAAAACTTTTTTTTAATTTGTTCTTAGCCATGTTTTATGAAACATTTTTGTTACTGTTGTTAACAAAGTTCTTATACGAACGAGATTATTATTTGTCTCGTTTTTCATTAATTGAATTTTTTTTCTGACCAAATCTAAGTGCTCTTCTTTTTGATCGAAAGAAATTGTAAATAGTGTTTTGACGGAATAGTTTTTTTTTTAGCGAATTAATTGTACATAGGATTTTAATGTTAGCGTTTGTTACCGATCAATAAATTGTTTGTTGTTATAAAAATTATTATTATTATTATTATTATTATTATTATTATTATTATTATTATTATTATTATTATTATTATTAATTTGTCTACATACGCAAGAAGTATTTATAACATGTATTATGTTATTTCAATTTGGACTATTTTGGACTATTTTGATGTATGTTAATTCTCTTTAAATGGATAGAATGGTGAAGAGCATACATTTTCTACAGCGGTGAAATTTTATATTTGCTCAAACAATATTTGCTTTGTTGCATATGGTATGTTGCATATGCCAGGTTACAATTACTCCATAAAATCATTCTTACTTCGGATCTGTAACAATAACATTAGACATAGTTTGTATTGAACCATTTAAACTTTCACAATCGTTTCTCGCCAACGATATAACTTAGTTAAATTATGTTCGTGCTCACACAGTAGTTAAATTGTAATGCCCATCCTTTGAAGTCTAAACTTTTTCTTCTGCCCTCATTGTTTCTTTTCATTTTGGTTTAAACAGCACCAGCTGAGTGTTCCAGCTACTCCAAACTTAGCGAAGCCGATCGTGCCTCAGGTAGGCACAGAGGAGATGTCCTCAAATGTGACAGATACGATCTTGCCGAAGGTTGGTACCGCTTCACAGATGCTGCTGGCACCAGAATGCCTACTTCACCAGTGGCGAAACATCATTGTGGCACTCATGCGCCGGGATGGATGAATGGCCAGCATCCAACTAAAGATGATGGAGCTGTCGAGCGACAAGTTTGCTTCAACTGGAGCGACAGCGATTGTTTCTGGAGCGTACAGATCCGTGTTCGTAACTGTGGGGGATTCTACGTCTATTGGTTGCCAAGGATCTCTTTCTGCTATCTTCGTTACTGTGGACACAACAGCTGACACCACGGCCATAGTACGTATTCAAAGGTATGTCTCTTATCCTTCGGTGAACATTGCCATTTCCTCTTGGTGTAATATGATCTCTGCCTAAAATCAAAGTTGGTGGGAGGCGCTGTGGGGTTAATTGGTAAGTGCGCTCTCCTCCGGATCGAGTTTTTCGGGTTCGAGCCCTGGACGGGGACATTGTGTTGTGTTCTTGGGCAAGACACTTTATTCTCACATTGCCTCTCTATAGCCAGGTGTGCAAATGTGTACCGGCGAACCCAATGCTGGAAGTGGACCTGTGATGGATTAGCATGCCATCCAGTAGGGGGGAGTATAAATACTCCTATTCGCGTCATACTATAGAATCCGAGTAGTTACGTAAATGGGTGTCTGGTCACTATAGGCCTCTAGAAAAGCAATAAATGCATTTGCCAACCCTTGACAATATATCAGTAAACCGCTATGAGATACCGGTTTTCGATCACCATAGCCACCAGCAAGCAGTGTTTTTTTAAAGAGGATTCACCTATATTATATTGTAATGAGATATAGTTACAGAAAAAAATAGCGGCCTTGGAAAAGCCGATCAAATATTAGTAAAAATAAAAAATGAAATCAAATTATCTATATCGCAGGATGATTTGATCAATAAGAAATATCTTGATTTGATGAGAAAATTACCTTTTTTCCAAAAAACAATTTTCAAAGTCAACGGTGTCAAATGTAAGCAACACCCTGTTTATGACTATAAGTTGCTTCAAAATGTGGCAAGATGATTAATATTTTAGAAAAATAGAAACCAATGATTGGTAAGTAATCTTAAAAATACCGGATGTCTATTAATTTTGGTTAGAGGATCAAATGTTAAATAGAAGCATTTTCTTGTCCACCATTTTATTTAGGAGACATAATGGTGCTAATCCTGACGGATATGTTGTTGATCACAAAAATAACAATAAGATTGATAACAGGCTCAAAAACCTTCAGCTGATAACATAGCAACAGAATTGCAAAAAATATCGTAACAAGTTTCATCATAAGCGTTCTAAAAAGCGTAAAGTAAAAGCAACAAATCCGGCTATCTTCAAAAGAAAGATCATTTTATGTGACTAAGTCAGCTGCTAGTAAAAGTCTATCAATTAATCCAGCATGCATCTATTTCACATAAAACAGAAAACTTCATATTCCGTCAAAATGAAATGGCGATATACACTCGAGTTCATCTAATTCCAATCGGAACTACTTCATTCATGTGATGCCCAATCGTCGTCTGATGGTTGTGACCAATTGGAATCAGAAGGTGTCTATTCTGATTCATCAAATGATGATGACCAATCAGATTCATGAGATGATGACGACCAATCAGAATCTGTCTCATATTCCATTTATCTTGTTCCATACTATGAGTTATATTAGTTTTAAGTCCTTCAGCGGAACCCAGGTATTGAAATCATCGTTGTATCCCAACCACCTCACCAAAACTAATGGAAGCAGGGTTGAGGCTAGGAGAAACGTAACATGCTGTTTCTCATCAGCCCAGTCATTCAGCAAATTTAACATACCCATCCGGCATGAAAATTGGTTTTACACCCGCTTTCAGCGTTACGTGCGTAGGAGACATCTCTTGACCATCTTTCGACATGCCATGATCTTTTAACATGTTACTATTAGCAGAACAAATTACAAATAAATGAATCAGGATGTGGACCTTGCACGTTAATTACCTGATTTACGGGATAATTCAGACAAATGACTTTAGTATAGTCAATCGTCTCTCAGTGGTCACTCCCCATAGGATTGCTTCTGCTCTCACACTGACAGTAAATATTGAAAATATGTAAAATTTAAAACAGACGATTTATCTCTTACAGAAAGTTTTTTTGATACTCCTAGCCTTAGTTTGTTGTCAAATAAATATCTTTCATGACCAAAAGTTGAATTCAATTCTAGAGAATTCAGTTGTTCTTACACTTGTGGTGACCAGGTTACATAGCATGTCGAAAGATAGTTGCTGTGCACACAACACTGAAAACAAGGATAGCTAAAAATTAAAAGTTAATAATTCTGTATAATGATTTCTTCAAAATAACATAAAATTAGTACCTGATTGGCTCCAATTCATTTAAGGATTGCATTAGGGTAGGCTATCCCTTCAATAATGACTTTTAAAATTAAAAAAAAAGCATTTAGAAAATAATATTAGATGCATATTAAATTTATGCAGTTTAAAGTGTTTGATACTCATAATAACTTAAAACCTGAACTTTTAAAAAGCAGACGCACTCAGCCTTTCAGTCAGTGAATTCTAAACCTTTTTAACATTATAGTTAATAACATGAAGTCAAAGAACACCTCTACCATTAGTCTTGAAATTCAATAGCAGGTCCCATGGGTTGACTGCTTGATAAAAGTTTCACTGTTCTTGTGCTGATCTGGTGACTAAAAAGACTCAGTGGTCTTCTGTACGTGATTCTGCCGGAATTACTTGCATATAAATGAAAAACAATTGCAGGCAACCACATTATAATTGTAATTAATTTGAGCCCAGACTGCAAAATACCCCACTTGTACATGTAACTGTAATTCAACTGTGGCTGATGAGGGATTGATGTTACATTACTGGGAACAGGAGAAGTAGGATTAGGCAATGCTTCAGCTTATTCGTAAACAAAACCTTCACTTTTGAAACACGGCTTTTTTCATACAGCAATAGAGAGAGAAATTCACTACTTTGGCATGCAATTGGTTGTCCAATGTATACTCGAGCATGATCTGCAAACAGAGCCGTTACATTTGCAACATACAGCCAACATTCAAGTCATCATTTGGAATAGTTCTTAGTGAAGTCCTTGTACATATTATCTGTGACAAAATAGAGGGAGAAGACTGAACATTAACTTATACTAAGAAGATGTCATAGTCCTCGCGCTATTAGATTCAACAAGTTCCCTGCGTGCTATCAGCGGATGTTCAAAAAAAGTAGAAGAGCATGCATTGAAAAATGACAGCTGCATTTTACTTTAAGAGGGGAATGGAATAGAAAATAATTATGTACCGATTAGTTATAACATGTTTTATTACTACACTTGAGCATTTAACAAGGTTTTGATTTACTGAAGTGTAGTTACATTGTATACATATGTACTTAACCATGGTCCAAGCTTGTATGTACAATCGGTAGTGTTAAGAGATATATTGCGTCTAACAACCTAAGGTTATCTGTCAATATCCATGGCCAACAAAAGTATCCTGCAAAAGCTTACAGGACAAGCAGGGCTTAACATCTGTTTCAGAGTGATCAACAACTAGTACATACATGCACTATTCCAAAGGCATACAAATGGTCACCTTCCTGGATGTTAGAGATATTTGATTCACAGATAAGCACCTGCTTCCTATAGTGATAACTAGTAACCTCTACTCACGAGATCTGAAATCTGAAGTGGAGACTTTCCCTTTTTGCTTATACGACCCTATCCCCCACCCTCACTAACAACAACAACAATCCTGCATTTACGTATGATTTCGTATAAAGCAATAGGTGTGCTTATGGGATCGTGTTTACATTAAGACAGAAAAACTGATGTACATTAATAATGTTGTACATACATAAATTGCCCCAGTCCCAAGAAAACTTTTGATGTGGTTAATCTTCTGAAGGGAAAATATCTGGTAAAAAAAATACCTTCAGAAATCATAATAATCACTATATGGCATTGAAATGCTCTTAATAATTGTTAAATAAGTTTTCTTTTCTGAATTTTAGGACACGTTGGGCCTAGACACGGCAGAAGACATAGATTTGGCAAATAGATGTATTCATTCCTTGGAACAATTTCAATCAATGGAAAAAGAAGATATATGAATTTAATAAAGCACAATAAAAGATAAAGAAAACATTTAGTTGTTTGTACCTATTAGACTGCTCACTGCTAGGATTGCAGGCCTTGTGACAAAACGTTTTTGGGCTAATAGCCCTTTTTACGGTTAGTTTTTCCCATTTGGCTTAGAATATAATCCAACGTGGATGCGAGGCAATTTCGGGCAAAAACTACAAAATAGCCTGAGCCTCACATACACGATAGATTTCATTGTAATGCAATAAATAGATCAAATTTCGTCACGCCTGTTAAATCCTAAGGGTTCAAGGGTCTTGCCCTTGGAGATTAGAAATGCTTCTCTGCCTTGCCTTGCCTTGCATTTAGAACTCGTCACGTTAAATAGAGATGCTATTCGCAAGGCAAGAGAAGCATAACAGGGATTTTATTCTCCTGGTACTCCAGTTTTTCTCTCTCCACAAAAACCAACACTCAATATATCAATTCGACCAGGAAAGAGGACCCATTTGAAAACCAGCGAGGGCTCATGTGGCTTTAAGCTATTGTAATCTATTTCAAGAGAAGCACCCCCGCTCCTCGCTTCCCCTCCAAAGAATGCTTGGACGACGTAAGGTCCCGTTTCCCATTTACAGGAAAACATACTTTGTTCCTATAGCTTTTTTAACCAAACTTTTTTTACAGTCAAACCTCTCGTAAGTGACCACGTCTCCTCAGCTGACCAGTTTTCCAAACTCCAAAAGTTTCCAAATCAAATCACTATATTTGGAATCTCTTGTAAGCGACCACCTCTCGTAAGCGACCGCGACCACTTTTGAGCTAACAGTTTGAAATCTTCCATTTTTTTTTTAACCTCCCGTTAGAGAACACTTAACAGATAATGACAGTCATTATCATTATCATATTTTTGTCTAGTACAAGAGACGGAAATTCCTCAATAGGAAGAACGGATTCAGTTTTTTTCTCGAAATTAACTTAACATGAATAAAACATTACATCTGCATTTGCGCATGCATGGGTCAAGTCTCGGCAGTTACCATAACCTAATGAGGACAAATTTTTGACTCAATATGAAGCTCTCGTAAGCGACCGTCTACGCTTGACATTTTGGGTGCTCGCTTTCGGAAGGTTCAACTGTATCTTAAGATCTTCAGTTGAGTGGCGATCAAATTTGTTTTATCCTTTAAAACAACTGCCATTGAAAGACAAATTTTAAGTCATTCGGATGCAGTTTTTAGTCTGGCCGGCAGCATTCTAAACGACATTTTAATTTTCGATACAATCATGGTTTGGTTGCGGTCTTCTGAAACGAAAGTTATTGAAAATAAGCTAATTCTTCTATCTTGGTTTAATATTAGCAACTGATAACAAGCAGACTCCTGTAACAATATCTTACTTCTCAAAACCCAAAACAGATAAAGAGTAACACTGGACAAGCCAATTACTCATACAGACCAATATTAAGGCAACCTTATGTTGTTTTAGCCGTGCGTTAGTTTATAAACAGAAGATCAACACCGATATTGCGAAAAAGATCTCCCGAAAACTACAACATAGAAATTGTTACCGAGAAAGGATGGTAGATCTAAAATAAATCGAGAATTAAAAATTCTATTAAAATAAAAATTCATAACATTCAGAATCAGCGTCCCTTTTTCAGCTGTGAAGCCAATAAATTTTAAGTATGCTTTGATTAGCTTTCAATGGTCTTTCAAATACTTTTTAGCAAACAAAAAACTTACAGATTTCGTTAGAGACCAGTATGCACTGGCTTGCTTTTGTTTTCTGTTCTAAATCGTTTGAGACACATTATCACATTTTACTGAGCGATTTAAGATTGCGAAACCGTAATTAAAAAAATGGTAGCTCTCAAATTGCTAAGCTAGTCAATAAATATTAAATTCTCGTTTTCGTAATCAACTTCTTTCAAAATTAATTTTCGTCCTCATTACACAGATTAATTCAATTTAATGAGATATTATCCAATTCGTAAAGCGGAGATTAAACTGATAGGTAAGACAAAACAACCGCTCTTTTTATGAACACATGTTAAGCTAGAACATAAAATCAATTAAATTTCGTGTCTTGTTAAGCTTTTTTAATTAATATTGAGAAGGAATTTATCATACGCAATGATTGCTTCGATGTGTGTTGATACAATACACAAAAAACTCTCTTAATTTCCTGTTTCAAACATTGCAGATTAAAGGATAGTTTAGTTCAAGCGGTCAATTTTAAGATTTACAGCTATATTTGGGACATACATTCTTTAGCAAGACACCATTTCATTTTATACAACGTATTCTCAGCTGTTAAGAGACCGAAGCTCGCAACCGTGCCTTATGCAACAGTTATTTCGCAACGCGCGTTGGATATAAGATGGCTCAGTGTAATCAACTCATATCCAAAGGGCGCGAGCGGAATAATCGTTTTATAAAAACATAACGCCCCCAAAATATATAAAAACTAAAACAAAATATAAACATTAACTCGTCCCTCACTCTTAAACAATATCATATTTGTAGAGCATGGTATAATGGCTCAAATACCGTGATGGCTTAGCCAATGAAATCTCGTAAATCGCATTATCCCATGATCCAGTTTTTAATTATATAAGTATTAATTATCTTTCCTGATTTTCGGAAAAGGCATTAGGTTGGTACAAACGCTGCTGGCTGAATTATATTCCTCGACAATGCTTTTCCATACGAAAATAAGGGTAGAAAATATTAGCGATAAATTCATGGCTTTCACCGAGTTTCATTGTCACTTCCGAAAGAGACTTTTCGATCATCTCTTACAAAATGGAAATTTCCATCTTAAAATATTGTTTAATCTAGTTTAGAAGCAAAAGACTACATATTAGTTAAGCACCGAGTGACAAATTTTCTTTGAACGAGTCGAACCAAAGGTCAAAGTTAGCAAAAGTGATAAGAAGGTAGAAAGAAAGATTTTTTCAAATGAAAGGTTTTTAAGGGGAAAAAATACACTGCAAAACGAAGATCGGAATAGATATGTTTCGCAGCGAATTCAACCAGTTAACAGGTTAACCATAATCATTTCCTTATCTTCCAACTATGCTGCAATAAAAAAATATATATCTATATATACCACAAAGAGAAGACTCTTTATAACATGTACTATAAAACAAATAGTGTCACACGGAAATACTGGATTTGTTCAAATGGTCTCACACCAGGGTTTCATTCACAAAGTAGGACAACCATGCAGTAAATTATACACTCTACTCCTCGTGTGAACAGCTCTGTTTTAGCTTAAGGAATTTCGCGTGAAAATTCTCCAGTCGATAGTTTTTTTTTAATTTTTACTGCAGTCAAATAGTGAGTTACTTGCGTCAGAAATGCAAAAACAATTGGGGGTCGCCGACTTAGTTTCAGAGCATGATAAAGCTTGTAGAAAACTACACCCTGATTTTGAAAAATTGGCTAATGTAATTCAGCATGGTCTACAGGGGTTTATAGTTAAAAATATCGAAAGTGGGTCAATATGGAGGGAAATGACCTTTGTCACATTTTTGTAGAAGTGGGTCCAATGTAATTACAATGTTTCCGGCGTTTTCACAAAACCTAACCCTTCAAGAGGCATTTGAAATCGCCAAACAGATAAAAGAAGATTAAATTCGATTATGCATTTTTCACTGAAAAAAATCAAACTTCTAATCTATTGTTGTTCTTCATTTTTTCACATATCGTAGTATGAGTATGTAGAGAAAATGATCCACCAAAAGAAAGATATGGGCCACCGAACGTTCAAACCTTTTTAAAGAAATTGTTTTAAGTAGGGCACTTTTTGCCATCGCAAACAAATCGGTTCGGCAATACTTTAATTTCGAATTGAAAGCAAATAAATATGTTTAAACAAGACTGAACAGATTAAAACCAATACAACATTTCGCCACTGGTTTTTAATCTCGTTTCGAACCATAACGCCCAACGTAATCGATTTTAAATGTTCAAATTAAACATTGAAGGTGTTGAAAACAAAGATAAACGTCTTTGTGGGAAATGAACGAGTCGTTCGAAATACTGAAGCTATATTTGCAGCGGTCACATTCCTTTGGCCCACGAGCAAGAGAGGGAAGACCTCAGAGAAGAAACTAGGTAAGTTGTGGATTATTACAATTTTTCGTATATTTCAGTGACTGCAACATTGAATCGTCTTTTCAGATCATGACATTTTAGTGCCCATTTTATATGACCAGAGCCTAAGTTTATATATTCCCTCGCTAGGCAGTAACTATCTTGGTCAAAGAGACTGTTTGTTCTAAATGTCGAGTCTATGCCGAGATGACTTCGAGGATAAGCAATTATCCATCAATTCTAACAATTTTACTGTTCGGAAACTACATAAAGATTTAAAGTCTTTCCTTTAACATAAGAGGAGCGAATATAATAGTCGCTGAGATATTTTCAGTTTTAACGACCTCTTTACAAAAAGGATAACAGGCATGAAAAACGTGATAGTTACAGTAGTTTACTTTGAGCTAATTTATGCGGTTTTAATTTTTGGTCTAAACCCGGTTTCCGCATCGTGGGCTTAGTTGTTTTGAGCAACTAATATATGAAAGAGCAAGAAGAGCACGAAAGCTTAGTACCCTTTAGTATGATCAAAAGCAATAGAAGTGCGAAAAGCAATTTAAAGTCTAACTTAAACTCCTCAATGTTAACGTATAACTGAACCCCAATTCTTATCTCATGATTAAATCGTATGCACTTAAGGTAGTCTCTCCGACGGGAGATTACAGAAAAAGTAGTTTCTATCCAGTTGAGTCTTTTTCCCAAGATTAATAAATGATTTTCTTCGGTGAAACTAACTTTTTTTTCTTTCACATTTGCCGGGTTCTTTGAACGGTTATCTGGCAGGATAAAAGTTGGATTATTAAAACACTGAGCAAATAATTCGTAATCGAGGAGAGTTTAGTCAACAAACTAACACACTTGTACCCAGTTCTTTCGCGGCTGTTACTCGCCCAATGCGTTGATTTTCTCAATACTAGTTGAAACGAAATGACGGAGAATGTGATAAAAATTAGTTTTCTTTTTTTTCAAACGCGTTTCATAGAACAGACGTTTTTTAGCACTCTCAGTGGTCTTTTTGTTTGGCTGGGTTATTGTTCGCTTTGTGCTCGTTTTGTAATTCGTTCCTCTGTCGTTCATTGGGTAAAGGGAATTTTGGGAAAACCAGAAAGGCAACGGCAACGAGTCCATGCAATGGTCGTGTACGCGTGCATTATAATTCCTTGCTCATTTCTCAAACTTATTAATAATCCATCAAGTTAAAACAAAGAAAATCGCAACAGTAAAGGAGGTTTGTATACCCGGTCTTAATTAGCATAGATTTTGACGATTTTACTTCTACTTTTTCTCCTTAGTTTTTGTTTCGATTGAGAAGATATATCAAACACATCGGCTATCCAAACACCTCGAATCTCGTTAATAACACTCCGTTGCGCGTCGTATTTTCAATTCTCTTCTCGGTGTACATGTTTTGAATATCCCGATGAAACACTGCCTCTCGTGTTTGATTTATTACTTATCTTACTTATCCGTTCTCCACAAAACAGCAACGAGTAATGACCAGACTGATTGGTATATTCTAGAGAAAGTGAAACTTATACGAGGGGTAATTTATGAAATTTCTTTTTCAATTTTTGATGCTGTCTTACATATCATTCAGTTTCGAATAGCTCTGACAGGGATAATACAAGCTATTATTGCGCTATTATTCACTAATTTGGCATAAATGTGCAAGGTTTGTAGTGGATATTGTCTGTGAGTACAACTGTTTGTTGTTTTGTGCGCGTTTTTTGTTCCAAATTTTATTGAAAACAAATCGGGTCAAGTGGAGTTACCGCCATCTTGACTTCCGATCAAGTAAAGGCCACCCAAAACGCCCGCCGTTTTCTCTTCAAGTTTTCAACAGAAGTACCTCATAATAAGAGGTTTTGATCCTTTTTGATATAACTTTCAAGCCATTGTTAGTTTTTCTCAATGTGATGAGCCATTTTACTCAACAATCCTTTTGAGTGCGAGGGCGTGCATGCAGGTGCATGTCGGTTTGATTTCTGGCGTGTTAAACTTTGTTCGATTGGTGAAAGGTCAAGAGTGTCCGTGTTTACCACCTGTTAGCTGGTTGAAAGCTTGTGTTTTTGAATTTTGTGGGGTAGATGACTGCCTGTGTGCTCCTGAAGGGGTAACTTTCAGAAAATCTGACCACGATTGCGTGACATTAAATGCCTGCTCCTGTAGTCCCCGCAGTCAATAAATATTTGCATATGGAAACGAAAGAGAAACACTTAATGTATACACGAAACAAGCGTGCTACACGGGAATATGCGTAGTTCTAAAATCCATCAGCCGAAACAAGCGCGTTACACATGAAAAGACTTCGGTCTATAATCCATCAGCCGAAACCCGGAGTTTTAATATTTATTTTATCCACTGCGGGACTGCGGGACAGCGGGAGCAATAGCTTTACTCGTCTTACTTTCATACCAATAGTTTTACTCGTCTTACGTTCATCAACCCATGAAATGGCGATGCTCATCGTTACGTCTCCTATTGTCATTAATGTGCCAACCAGAGGTTTATTGGCTCTCGAAACAAAGGATTCTTATGTTCTGTGGTGGGCAAAATTTAAATATCAAAAGACTTGTTTGTAAACAGTGAATATCGCTATACAACACCACTGCGGGACTACGGGAGCAAGCGTTCAATGTCACGCAATCGTGGCCGGATATTCTGAAGTCGCTCTCTAAATGCCATACCATTAACTTTGAAGGGATTGTTGAGACGAACCATAAGTACTAAAGGCTTAATTCTCAGCACAGAGCAAACTTAATATACCATGTACCAAACCTCCTATTCTGGGATCGGGACATCACCGCATTTCTGCGTGGGCTCCGGAAAAACGTTGTCAATCCATTAAACTTTGTCGACGTCTCAGGCACTTGTTAGTATGTTTCTAGTCAAAATATGAGGCTTTCGAATTACTTTTCCTATCGAAAATTACTGCAAAGAATTCTTTCATATATTTTGAATCCTCGGTAACATTGAACAAAGTAAACCTCCTTTCACAATTTCTCATGCATTTTTGTCGGTGATTAATTGTGAATAAACTATTATGTTAAAGTAATCGACTCATCAAAAAGTTAGAAATTTCCACATTTCTTTCAGTTAACGAACCAAAAAATTTGGCTGCCATATCGAAAATTACCGATGTATGACGTGACGTCACACTGGTAGTTATGACTAAGCCACTGATTTGCCTGGAAACACCCTCCTGGTTGTTGCTTAATTCAAAACGAAAATAATCTCCCTCAAGCTAAGTTCGATAGCGAAATGAATGTTCGTTTTCTATTAAACGAGCATGGTCACCTATAATTTTTCTTGCATAATGTAGCCTGCTAATAATAGTGTACATATTATCCTCTTTGATAAAACGAAAAAATGAAAAAATGATGGGACAAAATTAGGATGTAGGTGAAAGCGTGCGCAAACCCGCTACTTTGGGATGCAAATGATGACCTCGAAAACAACGGGACTTTCGGGAAACGGACCCGGACTGGTTTAGTCTGACATTATTCAAAATCAAAACGGAAGGTCAATCTACGTAAACAGAAAAACCTCACTGCAAAGTTACAAAACTCAATCACTTATGAGGGTGTCAATGGGGTATAGCCCTAGTCAGTAAACAGCTGAAAATAATCGATTTTGTCAGTAAACTGTCCGAAATAATGTTAGTCAGTAAACAGTAAAAACGGAGATTAGTCTGGCAGCTAATTTATATGATTTCATGATTTTTGTGAGGTTTGGATGACCTCCATTTGCAAAATAAGTCATGATTGAGACAAAGTAAGTTGTAGAGTTATTAAAAATGACGTAATTTGGAGGGGCAAAGGCCCGGCCTCATGGTGCGCTCGACTCCGGGTCCAGCATAGGCATGACTCTTTACCCTTACAGTGCCAAATAACTACAAATGGCAAATCGATAGCGGCTAATTTAATGCTGGGTAGCCCTGCGATGGACTAACATCCCATTTATGGGGGATTTGAAATTCTCCTAGTCCCCTTATGCTACGAAAACCGGGATAAGCTCCAGCCTGAGCCGAGGGCCACTTGGCTCGTAGGCAGCCTTACCTATCTGCCTATTGCACCATTAGTATTACGCTGTGGACCGCTATGCCCGTTTCTCGAGACCGTTACTGAATATCATTAATGTTTCAGCCAAAACGGTACACTGAATACTAAAAGTAAGCTAAGTTTCTGTGATAATTAGTTCCTGTAGTCGACCTCGCCAGTAATTTTCACGTAATATGGGCTATGTGGGTATGTGCAGCCCCGAAGGGTAAGGTTCTTCAGCCGTTTTGGTCATAAAATAGAAGAAGCTCCTTTTTCATCATTCAGTTATTGATAAGACCCTCAAAAAATGCCCTTCACAATGCCTTTCACATAGGTCTAAGCTTGGTAACTAACCGTAAGGCAGGTCTGAAACAGCATATTGATTAAAGTGTCAGGTGATAAATACAGTATCGATTTTTCTTGGTCAGATAATAGATAGGGTGGGGAAAGTAGCTACATTTGGACATAAATAGGGTAAGGGTTCTGCGACCCTGGTCGCACACCCCAAGTGAATTGTTCTGGGAATACTTCCCTCTCCCCGGGAGCTGCCTAAGTCACCCCGGAAAGAAAGTCTCGTTCGAACGGCGTTGCAGAACCTCGGTAAAAATTAATTACATATAGTGGAAGCCATCTGACTACGGCATTAAACAGTTTTTCAAGAGGTTCTTAATTTCATCCCCTCATATTTCACGAATTCCATTCTTCATGTTTTGTTTTGCTCATTCACTTTGAGTAAGTTCGCTAATGGTAGCTGAAATATTGCGTGCTAAGCCGAACATTCGCCAGTCGGGATGATACGCCCTGAGGTTTGTTTAAAAAGGTTTTCGGTTTCACAAACCTTCATCGCAGTTCCTGCCTTTGTAGTTATCAGGGCACTGACAGTTATAGCCGCCAACAGTGTTAACACAGGTGCCTCCGTTCTTACAAGGCTTGTACACGGTACACTCGTTCACATCTAAATTAAAAGAAGGTAAAAAAAAAATCCCTTTTTAGTCACACAATAGAGCTTTACAATTTCCCTACATAGTAACTATACTGTACAACAAGAAGAAAGTAAAGATTAAATAGTGGCGAGGGCATAGATAAGTATCGATTTTAAAACAAAGACGCTGTAAACTCTTAAAATCAGCTGCGTTTGGTTTCGTACACTACCCTCTTCGAATAATGAACTCAAAACTGCTATGAATAGTCACAGTGAAATAATCGAGTGATCATTGATATGTGAAAATGGCAAATGTGTAGAAACCTCCTTTTCCTTGGACGAGAAAGATGTCAAGAAAAACCAAGAGAAGAGGAAACCACATCTTGGCCTCAGTCCTGCAATCTGCTAAAAGATAAATAGGAACCAATTTGCGGTTACATGTATTAATGCTGGACTTATTTGCACTGCTTTAAAAATAGCTGATTTTGATCGAAGAAGTCTTTTTTTTTATGATGGAGAGAATATGGCCCGTACCCCTTACGAGCTACGGGTGTAATTGATAATTTATATAAACGGGTGCGAGTCCGACTAGGTCAGACTAGGAGGTTTTTCATAAAGCCCTATAAGAAACCGCAAATCGTATCTGATGGTTTCCATAGACAACGTTCTATATTTTTAAATAATTCAAGTCTAGATATACGGAAATCGTCATACACAGAACACAGCTAATAAGAGATTATCAATTTAAGAGAGTAAATCTCCCATATAGGCCTTATACCCAAGGTAATCTTCCTTTTAAAAGTTATTTTTAGACATGGATGTATTCGTGGATGATTTTTCTCTTTTTTACAAATAAAAGGACACAAAACGAAAGAAAAGCTTTAAACGCCGTGGAATGCCTTCTTGAAAAAGGGAAAGAAACAAAATAAAGCCGGAGCCTCGGCCCTTGCAATGTTTCATAGTACATTAGTTTCGAAATTTCAAAAGGAGTTTATAAAAGAGACATGTCCCTCCAAAAAACAATAGAATCTGAATGAGAGCTAGAGAAATGAACACCACGCCAAACGAGGGCAAAGCAAACGAGTTAACAGCCGAACACAACGCAACCGAAAAAACAGATGGTCAAAAACGCAGACAGGCGCTTCCCTTTAAAAGGGAGTTTAAGGTGATTATTCAGAAATAAAATTTACCGATGAATTTCAGTTTGAAACTTACCCTGAATGTTCTCTGCGAAACACTGTTTCGAAAAAAAAATAAATGTATAAAATTGATATGTCACTATGGATGTGATGGACCAATCTTACACCATTTATGCCTGTACTCGTCTTAATCATGTGCCTTTTCATCGGTCCACGTTACATTTTTGGGTAGCTGGATGGCATGAAGTGATAGCTCAATATATAGATTTAGCCGAGCCTAAAAGCGGAGCGCCAGGGCCGGGTTGTCCAAAGACTGATTAAGCTTTTCGACGATAAGTGAGGGTGTCAATGGGGTTAACTGTCTAGCGTATAATGGTGGTTTTTTGCTATCGTAACCGTATAAACCACAAAATATGAATTGAGTAGTGTATAAAACAAGCCCGACTTTTTCTTTTTTTTTCTAGCGTATAATGGAGGTTTTTTGCTATCGTAACCGTATAAACCACAAAATATGAATTGAGTAGTGTATAAAACAAGCCCGACTTTTTCTTTTTTTTTCTAGCGTATAATGGAGGTTTTTTGCTATCGTAACCGTATAAACCACAAAATATGAATTGAGTAGTGTATAAAACAAGCCCGACTTTTTAGCGTACACGGTACTTAACGGCCAAAGGTTGCTGACTTTCCACAACAAAAAGACAATTTTTAGGATACAAGTGTAAATTTTAGTTTACTTTGAGCTCGTCTAACACCTCTGGAAACCATTTATAGTCTTTATACCGTCATATTTCCTCTGTCATATGTCCTGTTGGAGTTTGACCTTTTTCGCTCCTTTTTTGTAACATGCTCCGAGCCTCTGCTTGCGGCTTCAGGTTTCTCTCTTCACTTCCTTGCAAACCTGGGAGCCATTAAAGTTGCACAGCGGAATTCCTTCTTACGGTTATTACAGCGACTTTTTTTCTGTTAATGCGGTCACCCTTTTAATCCGGCCAACTGCCACATTCTGAAATCAGTTGCTTAGAAGTGCAATTGCGATATATCAGTAAAGGCGCCGTTCAATTTAGACCTACCCTGTTAAGTAGGCTGCCACCCAGTTAGTAGATACAGCCCAATTTTCGTGCGCCGTTGGCGGGCCGTATTAACGGACTTCAACTATATGTAATTAATTTTTACCGAGGTTCTGCAACGCCGTTCGAACGAGACTTTCTTTCCGGGGTGACTTAGGCAGCTCCCGGGGAGAGGGAAGTATTCCCAGAACAATTCACTTGGGGTGTGCGACCAGGGTCGCAGAACCCTTACCCTATTTATGTCCAAATGTAGCTACTTTCCCCACCCTATCTATTATCTGACCAAGAAAAATCGATACTGTATTTATCACCTGACACTTTAATCAATATGCTGTTTCAGACCTGCCTTACGGTTAGTTACCAAGCTTAGACCTATGTGAAAGGCATTGTGAAGGGCATTTTTTGAGGGTCTTATCAATAACTGAATGATGAAAAAGGAGCTTCTTCTATTTTATGACCAAAACGGCTGAAGAACCTTACCCTTCGGGGCTGCACATACCCACATAGCCCATATTACGTGAAAATTACTGGCGAGGTCGACTACAGGAACTAATTATCACAGAAACTTAGCTTACTTTTAGTATTCAGTGTACCGTTTTGGCTGAAACATTAATGATATTCAGTAACGGTCTCGAGAAACGGGCATAGCGGTCCACAGCGTAATACTAATGGTGCAATAGGCAGATAGGTAAGGCTGCCTACGAGCCAAGTGGCCCTCGGCTCAGGCTGGAGCTTATCCCGGTTTTCGTAGCATAAGGGGACTAGGAGAATTTCAAATCCCCCATAAATGGGATGTTAGTCCATCGCAGGGCTACCCAGCATTAAATTAGCCGCTATCGATTTGCCATTTGTAGTTATTTGGCACTGTAAGGGTAAAGAGTCATGCCTATGCTGGACCCGGAGTCGAGCGCACCATGAGGCCGGGCCTTTGCCCCTCCAAATTACGTCATTTTTAATAACTCTACAACTTACTTTGTCTCAATCATGACTTATTTTGCAAATGGAGGTCATCCAAACCTCACAAAAATCATGAAATCATATAAATTAGCTGCCAGACTAATCTCCGTTTTTACTGTTTACTGACTAACATTATTTCGGACAGTTTACTGACAAAATCGATTATTTTCAGCTGTTTACTGACTAGGGCTATACCCCATTGACACCCTCATAAGTGATTGAGTTTTGTAACTTTGCAGTGAGGTTTTTCTGTTTACGTAGATTGACCTTCCGTTTTGATTTTGAATAATGTCAGACTAAACCAGTCCGGGTCCGTTTCCCGAAAGTCCCGTTGTTTTCGAGGTCATCATTTGCATCCCAAAGTAGCGGGTTTGCGCACGCTTTCACCTACATCCTAATTTTGTCCCATCATTTTTTCATTTTTTCGTTTTATCAAAGAGGATAATATGTACACTATTATTAGCAGGCTACATTATGCAAGAAAAATTATAGGTGACCATGCTCGTTTAATAGAAAACGAACATTCATTTCGCTATCGAACTTAGCTTGAGGGAGATTATTTTCGTTTTGAATTAAGCAACAACCAGGAGGGTGTTTCCAGGCAAATCAGTGGCTTAGTCATAACTACCAGTGTGACGTCACGTCATACATCGGTAATTTTCGATATGGCAGCCAAATTTTTTGGTTCGTTAACTGAAAGAAATGTGGAAATTTCTAACTTTTTGATGAGTCGATTACTTTAACATAATAGTTTATTCACAATTAATCACCGACAAAAATGCATGAGAAATTGTGAAAGGAGGTTTACTTTGTTCAATGTTACCGAGGATTCAAAATATATGAAAGAATTCTTTGCAGTAATTTTCGATAGGAAAAGTAATTCGAAAGCCTCATATTTTGACTAGAAACATACTAACAAGTGCCTGAGACGTCGACAAAGTTTAATGGATTGACAACGTTTTTCCGGAGCCCACGCAGAAATGCGGTGATGTCCCGATCCCAGAATAGGAGGTTTGGTACATGGTATATTAAGTTTGCTCTGTGCTGAGAATTAAGCCTTTAGTACTTATGGTTCGTCTCAACAATCCCTTCAAAGTTAATGGTATGGCATTTAGAGAGCGACTTCAGAATATCCGGCCACGATTGCGTGACATTGAACGCTTGCTCCCGTAGTCCCGCAGTGGTGTTGTATAGCGATATTCACTGTTTACAAACAAGTCTTTTGATATTTAAATTTTGCCCACCACAGAACATAAGAATCCTTTGTTTCGAGAGCCAATAAACCTCTGGTTGGCACATTAATGACAATAGGAGACGTAACGATGAGCATCGCCATTTCATGGGTTGATGAACGTAAGACGAGTAAAACTATTGGTATGAAAGTAAGACGAGTAAAGCTATTGCTCCCGCTGTCCCGCAGTCCCGCAGTGGATAAAATAAATATTAAAACTCCGGGTTTCGGCTGATGGATTATAGACCGAAGTCTTTTCATGTGTAACGCGCTTGTTTCGGCTGATGGATTTTAGAACTACGCATATTCCCGTGTAGCACGCTTGTTTCGTGTATACATTAAGTGTTTCTCTTTCGTTTCCATATGCAAATATTTATTGACTGCGGGGACTACAGGAGCAGGCATTTAATGTCACGCAATCGTGGTCAGATTTTCTGAAAGTTACCCCTTCAGGAGCACACAGGCAGTCATCTACCCCACAAAATTCAAAAACACAAGCTTTCAACCAGCTAACAGGTGGTAAACACGGACACTCTTGACCTTTCACCAATCGAACAAAGTTTAACACGCCAGAAATCAAACCGACATGCACCTGCATGCACGCCCTCGCACTCAAAAGGATTGTTGAGTAAAATGGCTCATCACATTGAGAAAAACTAACAATGGCTTGAAAGTTATATCAAAAAGGATCAAAACCTCTTATTATGAGGTACTTCTGTTGAAAACTTGAAGAGAAAACGGCGGGCGTTTTGGGTGGCCTTTACTTGATCGGAAGTCAAGATGGCGGTAACTCCACTTGACCCGATTTGTTTTCAATAAAATTTGGAACAAAAAACGCGCACAAAACAACAAACAGTTGTACTCACAGACAATATCCACTACAAACCTTGCACATTTATGCCAAATTAGTGAATAATAGCGCAATAATAGCTTGTATTATCCCTGTCAGAGCTATTCGAAACTGAATGATATGTAAGACAGCATCAAAAATTGAAAAAGAAATTTCATAAATTACCCCTCGTATAAGTTTCACTTTCTCTAGAATATACCAATCAGTCTGGTCATTACTCGTTGCTGTTTTGTGGAGAACGGATAAGTAAGATAAGTAATAAATCAAACACGAGAGGCAGTGTTTCATCGGGATATTCAAAACATGTACACCGAGAAGAGAATTGAAAATACGACGCGCAACGGAGTGTTATTAACGAGATTCGAGGTGTTTGGATAGCCGATGTGTTTGATATATCTTCTCAATCGAAACAAAAACTAAGGAGAAAAAGTAGAAGTAAAATCGTCAAAATCTATGCTAATTAAGACCGGGTATACAAACCTCCTTTACTGTTGCGATTTTCTTTGTTTTAACTTGATGGATTATTAATAAGTTTGAGAAATGAGCAAGGAATTATAATGCACGCGTACACGACCATTGCATGGACTCGTTGCCGTTGCCTTTCTGGTTTTCCCAAAATTCCCTTTACCCAATGAACGACAGAGGAACGAATTACAAAACGAGCACAAAGCGAACAATAACCCAGCCAAACAAAAAGACCACTGAGAGTGCTAAAAAACGTCTGTTCTATGAAACGCGTTTGAAAAAAAAGAAAACTAATTTTTATCACATTCTCCGTCATTTCGTTTCAACTAGTATTGAGAAAATCAACGCATTGGGCGAGTAACAGCCGCGAAAGAACTGGGTACAAGTGTGTTAGTTTGTTGACTAAACTCTCCTCGATTACGAATTATTTGCTCAGTGTTTTAATAATCCAACTTTTATCCTGCCAGATAACCGTTCAAAGAACCCGGCAAATGTGAAAGAAAAAAAAGTTAGTTTCACCGAAGAAAATCATTTATTAATCTTGGGAAAAAGACTCAACTGGATAGAAACTACTTTTTCTGTAATCTCCCGTCGGAGAGACTACCTTAAGTGCATACGATTTAATCATGAGATAAGAATTGGGGTTCAGTTATACGTTAACATTGAGGAGTTTAAGTTAGACTTTAAATTGCTTTTCGCACTTCTATTGCTTTTGATCATACTAAAGGGTACTAAGCTTTCGTGCTCTTCTTGCTCTTTCATATATTAGTTGCTCAAAACAACTAAGCCCACGATGCGGAAACCGGGTTTAGACCAAAAATTAAAACCGCATAAATTAGCTCAAAGTAAACTACTGTAACTATCACGTTTTTCATGCCTGTTATCCTTTTTGTAAAGAGGTCGTTAAAACTGAAAATATCTCAGCGACTATTATATTCGCTCCTCTTATGTTAAAGGAAAGACTTTAAATCTTTATGTAGTTTCCGAACAGTAAAATTGTTAGAATTGATGGATAATTGCTTATCCTCGAAGTCATCTCGGCATAGACTCGACATTTAGAACAAACAGTCTCTTTGACCAAGATAGTTACTGCCTAGCGAGGGAATATATAAACTTAGGCTCTGGTCATATAAAATGGGCACTAAAATGTCATGATCTGAAAAGACGATTCAATGTTGCAGTCACTGAAATATACGAAAAATTGTAATAATCCACAACTTACCTAGTTTCTTCTCTGAGGTCTTCCCTCTCTTGCTCGTGGGCCAAAGGAATGTGACCGCTGCAAATATAGCTTCAGTATTTCGAACGACTCGTTCATTTCCCACAAAGACGTTTATCTTTGTTTTCAACACCTTCAATGTTTAATTTGAACATTTAAAATCGATTACGTTGGGCGTTATGGTTCGAAACGAGATTAAAAACCAGTGGCGAAATGTTGTATTGGTTTTAATCTGTTCAGTCTTGTTTAAACATATTTATTTGCTTTCAATTCGAAATTAAAGTATTGCCGAACCGATTTGTTTGCGATGGCAAAAAGTGCCCTACTTAAAACAATTTCTTTAAAAAGGTTTGAACGTTCGGTGGCCCATATCTTTCTTTTGGTGGATCATTTTCTCTACATACTCATACTACGATATGTGAAAAAATGAAGAACAACAATAGATTAGAAGTTTGATTTTTTTCAGTGAAAAATGCATAATCGAATTTAATCTTCTTTTATCTGTTTGGCGATTTCAAATGCCTCTTGAAGGGTTAGGTTTTGTGAAAACGCCGGAAACATTGTAATTACATTGGACCCACTTCTACAAAAATGTGACAAAGGTCATTTCCCTCCATATTGACCCACTTTCGATATTTTTAACTATAAACCCCTGTAGACCATGCTGAATTACATTAGCCAATTTTTCAAAATCAGGGTGTAGTTTTCTACAAGCTTTATCATGCTCTGAAACTAAGTCGGCGACCCCCAATTGTTTTTGCATTTCTGACGCAAGTAACTCACTATTTGACTGCAGTAAAAATTAAAAAAAAACTATCGACTGGAGAATTTTCACGCGAAATTCCTTAAGCTAAAACAGAGCTGTTCACACGAGGAGTAGAGTGTATAATTTACTGCATGGTTGTCCTACTTTGTGAATGAAACCCTGGTGTGAGACCATTTGAACAAATCCAGTATTTCCGTGTGACACTATTTGTTTTATAGTACATGTTATAAAGAGTCTTCTCTTTGTGGTATATATAGATATATATTTTTTTATTGCAGCATAGTTGGAAGATAAGGAAATGATTATGGTTAACCTGTTAACTGGTTGAATTCGCTGCGAAACATATCTATTCCGATCTTCGTTTTGCAGTGTATTTTTTCCCCTTAAAAACCTTTCATTTGAAAAAATCTTTCTTTCTACCTTCTTATCACTTTTGCTAACTTTGACCTTTGGTTCGACTCGTTCAAAGAAAATTTGTCACTCGGTGCTTAACTAATATGTAGTCTTTTGCTTCTAAACTAGATTAAACAATATTTTAAGATGGAAATTTCCATTTTGTAAGAGATGATCGAAAAGTCTCTTTCGGAAGTGACAATGAAACTCGGTGAAAGCCATGAATTTATCGCTAATATTTTCTACCCTTATTTTCGTATGGAAAAGCATTGTCGAGGAATATAATTCAGCCAGCAGCGTTTGTACCAACCTAATGCCTTTTCCGAAAATCAGGAAAGATAATTAATACTTAT